>RJVU01068486.1:665972-694915 GCA_003731715.1 Anabarilius grahami | reverse complement strand
TCTCGTACACCATGTACTTTACAATGCAGTGCAGTAAGAGAGTCTGAGCCTGTCAGAGCAACGATATTTATAAGATATCGCCCGTCTACTTGTACTGTAAGGCACATAAATGACTGACTGGCGAGATGGGAAAGCCTTGAGTGCTCTATCTAGTTACCTAATGCAATATTTGTTGGAACCTGGACGTGAATAAAACATTCCAGCATCAAAACAGCCAGCCTAATATTAGTTTCGAAAGATGATTTTTTCTATTTTTAGTGGGTAGCACATACATTAGTGTGTAGATACTGTATGAACTACACCTTCTGGGATTATCTGAATGACTGTAACATAAAATATACATACCATGCGGTTGAAAAGACTGTTGGAGCAGCAGTTTCATACACATGAATGACAATCACTACCGGTCTCTCTCTGTAGGTCAGCGGCAGAGCGTACAGTTTTGCAGAATAGCCTTTGGAAAATCTACACAGTGACAGGTAGTGTACAATATAAAACATCTTCATCTTTTCCAGTTCTATTATGCACTAAAGTTCAAAAGTTTGTGGTCAGTAAAGGCCCCGATATAGTGTTGGCGAAGTTCTTTTTCGTTCTTCGTAAAAAGAAGTTTGAAACTTGCCAATGGGAGCTACAAGAAATCACTGCATGGAGTCGTAACCCGTGTTCATTACCACATTAATGTCTCTGCTCAGTGGTCACCCTACGCTTATAGGGATCACAAATGAATCTTAATTAGATGACCTCTAGAGCAGACACTCATCAGGAAAACAATCAGGAGCGTCCCGCTTTATCAGACATATAAACAACGTGAATCACATTTATGATCACAAAACTTTCATGGCCCCAGAATATTTTCTCCTTTGAATACTGCATGTAAACAGTCAATATATCAAAAGAAAGAAGAGAGCGTCTGCGTAAAAAAAAGCTTCATTTGTAGCATGTGGGGGAAGTTTCATAAAAGAGCAACATTTTGAAGAACGTTTTGCAATTTCAGCTTTAGAAAGTTTTTGGAGAGCCTAATCTGGATGCACCGTATGTAATACCTTGAATTATCATGTATCTTTTTTGCAACGAGATCGCATTTGACAGCCAGGTGTAGACTCAGATAAGGTTCTGATCGGATTGGACCGTCCCGCTCCTGAAGTGGATGTTCTCACATTGTGACCAGATCTCGGATGTTTCTGAGTAACAGGAATATTCAACGAGGAACAAACCCCAAAATCCCTTGCAGGCTCACTCACTGCAAAATGCAATGACACCACATCATTGTTGTTGATCACACAGTTTACTACACAAGCCGCCTTTGCACTCGAGCGTGAGCACAATAAACACAAGCAGATCTGAGACATGCATTTGTTTCTGCTGCAGAACTTTTGCCTTTTAAATCACAGCATGTCTTTCAGACTGCAGCTCATTGCCCACAGACCGCAATGCTAATGATACATTCGCATCGCCACCAGGCAAACGCATGCTAATTTGTGTGCCACACGCTGAACATCTTTGCTGCTTATTGCACAGGCTAATTTGTTTGAACGCTATACTTAGTAATTCAAATAGCAATCTAGTGATGCACGCAAGTTGTGGTACGATATGAATGATGAGTTTGTGTAAATGTGAAATTTGACTGACATTTGCTTGGAACGTCATGATAGCTATAATTGGTGGCAGACTAAAGTATGATATATAGTGTGTGTGTGTGTGTGTGTGTGTGAGAGACTCTCCCTCTCCCGTTGGAGCAGAGATAATCCCTCACCGTGCTGCGGCAGACTTCATGCTCTTGACGAGCTCTACGCGATTAGCTACTCGCAACTCGCTGAGCAGAACTGAACGACAGAAGAGTGATCCACACGAGGGCTTCGGCTACTCGGGAAGTTTATTCTGACTGAATTTGCAACATAGTTCATTCCAGAGGAAAATAAAACCAGCTTTTGTCAATTGATCATTTCAGATCTGTAACAATCTGGAAATGAACATTTGAGGAAACTGATTGTCTTAAATGGAATAAGTTGACAGTGCTCATTAATATTTGATTTGAATGGTTTTAGTCCACAACATTTTTTCTTCTTAATATTAAATTCAACTATCAGTCTACTCAGATACTTTGTGTAGCTGAAACGAAATGAAAAAAAAAGTTACAGCTTTTTATTTCAAAATTCTGACTTATTTTCTCGCAATTGCGAGTTTAGATATAAACTCACAATTGCAAAAAAAAAAGAAATTTTTATCAGTTGAATTCACATAACTTTTTTTTATTAAGTACAATGAACTTTCAGTATTTGACTGAAAAAAGTAGTTTTTGGTAAATTTGACCGCTATAAATATGTATGCATCTTTATTTATTTATATACAGTAAAATATATTATTATTTAAATTGCATTATTTTTTTATTTATTTTTAATTATATATATAATATATATACATAATATGTGTATGTGTGTGTGTATGTGTGTTCTTGTTTATATTACATCGTGGGGACCAAATGTCCCCACGATGTAATAAAAACCTGAGATCACCTACATCGTGGGGCCCAGCCAGCGGTCCCCAAGAGGGAAATGGATTAATAAACATACTAAATTATGTTTTTTTGAACATGTAAAAATGCAGAATGTTTCCTGTGATGGTTAGGTTTAGGGATAGGGGTAGTGTAGGGGGATAGAAAATACAGTTTGTACAGTATAAAAACCATTACGCCTATGGAGAGTCCCCACTAAGATAGCAAAACAAACCTGTGTGTGTGTGTGTGTGTGTGTGTGACCCGTGCTGGCAAAATAAGTCGGAATGTGCACAGGCTAATTTTGCGCTACAGGCAAAACAAGAATGTTAATTTTGGTTGAATATGAGGTTTTCACAAAAATGAGTTCATTAAGCCTTCGTCTAGTGATCCAAATGCTTCAAATAGCAAATAAACATCTAAAAGTATCTTTATTTGTGTGTTTTTTGAGAGAATTACCTTTCCTTTGAACATGAAAAATGCTGTTTTTCTCTGCTCGCTTCACCACCGGCACTTCCTCTCAGCACAAGTTTGGTATCTTTTAAAGTGCAACATTCCAACTTTGTGAAAATTCACAGCAAATTTTTGATGGCATGAGTCTGAACCAATGAAATGTGATTTTCAATCTCATACTGATGTGAACAAATTGATCTTACTCGAACCGACTGACAGATCCGAAGCGCGCACAAAGACGCCTCAGACAGCGCATATAAACAGAATTACAGTACTTCAATATGACCCATGCTGGCACTCATATAAACATTTATATATTTGAATAAAACAATGGCATATTTTTGAGCCAAGGTTTTGAATACAGTGTTCATGTTATAATGCCCGATTCTCTGTGTTTGATTTATTTGAATGAACTCTTGTATTGTGTCAAGGCATTCGAGGCTAACAATACAGAAAGTGACATAGATACTTTTAAATGAAATGCATTATTTAGCATGCTGGCGAGACAGTCGCTTTCAACTGACCGTCAAAACCTCTCATGTCTCACTCTTATCAGGATGCCTTTTACATATTTTCAAAGAGTTTAGTGTGCACTTGTCATGTCACTAACAACACGCGGCACGATGTTGGCTTAACTGTGCCATCATTTAATTTGCATAATCGTTTTAGCGAATCAAAGTAAATGTCTAATTTTGAAAATGATATGCATGTACAGTGTGCACACTAGGCTGATGACCTTGATGACTGAGATGTGTTAGTTGTCAATGTTGAAATCTGGACTGATGTATTTGGCAAAGAAAATAAGTTCAGACAGTCATTATGATAAATAGATTGCGCACCGTCAAAGCATATAGGTTAAAATAATAAACATTAATATGTAATGCTTATACAAATTCTATATCATTTAAAATGTTTGTTTATAAATTAAGATGCATGTCTATTCCTTTTCAAGACGGTTAACTGGACCATGCTAACAGTCAAACCCTCCATCAGTTTCATTCTCGTGTTGCTCGCTTGATTTTGTTCCATTCACAGCATGTTAAAGTTCAGTAAATGGAGACTGGAGTTGAGCTGGAGTAAATCTGATTCACATGCGTCACTGGGATGTCTCTGTGATGGCTTCATTTCATCTGGACATTTGCCCATATGTCACTGAGACTCCCTTCGGATGTCAGAACAACATTCTGTAGCCTCTGTGTGATGTGCAAGAATCTGAATCTGAGCTCTTTTTCAGAGGTCAAAGCAGATCAGAAGCCACCTGATCACTTCAATTGTTAACAGTAGCATTTTGAATTAGAATTAACTTGGAAATGATGTAAATCAACTTCAACACTATACTCACATCATATACAGTCACAACAAGGATATAATGGTTGTTTTGAAAGCATTGTTTATTTATGAAATGACGAATAACCACATTGCTGTCAAATATGCTGAGAAAATTTATTTGAAGGATGCATAATGTCTAAGTCAGTTAAGATATTAAAGAGATCCCATATGGAACTTTTCTTCATCCTATGGAACTATTTTTGATGTCATGAAGTTTAGCTGTAACCAAGAATTAGAGCAGGTTCATCTAGACTGGCTTCTTCCTAGTTTACATCACACATGTCATATTTAAGGATATGCTCAGTCTCATGCAGTTTTCAAACCTTGTTAGTCACAAATTAATTGCGATTTCCGAGAATTGAACGCACCCCTTGAGCCTCATTAGTAGGAAATGTGTAACTATAGCATCAAGCTGAATCGAACAACTTGCCAATTAGCCAACTCTTCAATTCAGAATGACTTACTAATTGCAGAAACAGCCCTTCAGAAGCATCCTAAGGTTAAGAGCTCTGTTAAAGGGCACAATGATGTCCGAATTCTCCATTACTGAGGTCATTGCTACTTTGGATCAGGAACTTTTCCTTAGTAGCCCAGATCTTTAAAGTACTCCTATTAGTCTTTGTCAGATATTATCTTTTTATGTTTAATAAAGCTGTTTGTGAGTGTAAAAGGTCTACATAGTTCCAAAGATCAAAGTGCAGATAAATGGATTTTTGTGTCCTAAAAGAAAGAAGTGATTCTGAACTGAATCGAGTCGTCAGTAATTCAGTCTCACTTCCTGCTGAACCTATGTAGGTTTGTAACTAATTTACATAATGTCAGCCTATTGGCTGAACAGCGTCTCTTTGCCCCGCCCTCAATCACTGTAGTTGTGTCTGAGACTGGAAGAGTTTGGTTCGTGTTGTTCATGTCGAGAAGACGCTGTTTTCTCTACTTTGATGAAACAGATACGGTAAAACCAATGCTCTCGTTACTGTTCGTATCACTGTGAATCAAGTGCTGAGATTCAGATATGATAATGAGCGTTAGGTTTCTGACCAATCAGAGCAGAGCAGCTCTCAGAGAGGCGGGGTTTAGAGAGACCGAATCCTTGATCGAAGCGTTTCAGACACTGAGAGAAAAGAGCTGATGCTGCAGTGGATATTATGAGAAATTTAAAGTGTTTTTGACCTTCGATGAACGTGAACCTGTTGTAAATTAATCTATACAAAATTAGATAGACATTAAATGTAATTTTGGTAAATTTCATAATATTGCTATGCTATTAAAACTGTAAAATGTTTTCAGCAATGGTCTGATCTGTTAGATGTATCCTAAACAAATAAAATATAAAAATATCCCATCTCTAGCTATCTGTCAGAGAGATGGTCATACAATCCATTCCATCGAAATCCAGTCAGCACAACAAAAACATGTAAATGATGTGCTGTGAAGCTGGCATAAATCTCATTAATAAATGTCTGCACGCTTAAATGGCAGGAGATTTTTTATTTTGTTTTTGACTAGTCCACTTTATTTGCTTCTAAAACTCATGCTTTCATTTTCTTCTCACCTCTGCATTTCCTCTTTCCACCTTTCAAGTTCTTCTTAAGTGTGTCATTATGGTAAAAAAAAAAAGAGGGTGAGTTTATTTCTTTTAATTCTGGTTCATCATTACACTGTGAAAATCAAATAACTTTTAGTGTGGTTCTCCTCCGTAGCTCATCAGAAAAGCTATTGCCTTCAATTTTTACGGATGTGAGAGCGAGCCATTGAATTTTCTTTTCTCTAATGAGGTGGTTCATTTTTCAGACAAGAAATGAGGCTTGAGGTTTACAGGAAAATTCCATGTGTTCGTTTTCATGCATGGCACATAAATGGAAATTTAATTAGGTGTGTTAATAAAACTCAAACAGGAAAAGTTGTGTGTGGTTTTCTTACTTTCACATCTGCTGCATTTAAATTTCAGCCTGTTCTTTGCTTTAAGCTATTATATGGCTGAAACATTTCTAGTTTCATGCAGAAGCAGTTGTGAAAAAAGTCTTTTTTCTCGTTTTTGGATGACAGCTACACAAGGGATTTTACCCGAGTGCCTGTGGCTCTTCTTCGTCAACTGACTTCTCTAATTGGACAGTTGAACTTGAATTGGACAAGGCTTCCCAAGTCACCAGGTTCTTGTGTACTCAGTCAGCTGTGTCTTTCTCAAGGACTGAGGTGCTGACATTAGTCATGACCGCCTTTAAATGATAAAAAACCCAAATGTCCAGGCGTCCATCAAGGTTTTGGGGAACTGGCGACCACCGGTTGAGTCTGAGTAATCACAAAACGCTTGTGAACGTACAGTTTACTTGACACTGTCTAATGTTTCGTGTTGTACAAGGTATTTAATTGAATCGGTAATTCGAGGGGAGGTGATAACATAGCTGGGAGGCGAATGTTTTAATAAGACTGCACACAAAGCCAAAGCACAGCCTCATTAATCAAGGTTGCTTGAATGACACTGTAAAAAAGCAGACAACCTGAAAAACACTGATAAAATTCCATTGAGGAGTTGCTTTTACCAGACGCCTGTCTGCTGCGAGTTCAATATTCACAGTTATCCAGTTCCACACGTGTGATTTGCAGATCAAGATAAATTACCAGTGCTGTCTTTCTCCGCAAAACCGTTCATGACCAAGACAAAGATAACACAATGAGCTGAAAGTAAGTGTTATCGGGAGATAACCGTAATTGCTGTTGATTGCAGCGAAAACACACGACTGCAGCCTCGACACATACAAAGTCAGTGACTCTTGGCTGCATCCAAAATTGTAGGTACTTATTTTGAATAAGTAAAAGTATAGTATGAATGTGTGTAGTATGAATATAATCTAGTTGAGTAAATTTGCCATGTTGCCTTATCATGTGATCTACCAGCATCAGTTGTGTCACTTCACTGTCCTTTTACAAATTCTCTCCCGTGGTTTCATGGGATAGTAAAGTGTCCATCATATGCACACTTTTTGAAATAAAAGGTTATTTAAAGTTGAGTCAAGAACCCTAGAGTTCTATATTATATAGAGTGCAGTAGCTTGAACTAATGTCAGTTGTAGAAATGGTTGTAAATTGTGCAAATGGTAATTTTAGTGAATAGTAAAGCTGGAGATTAATTGTTACTCTAGATAGGCCATGAAGCCATAAAGTTCATGTCTATAACAATGCTTACAAATATCAGATTTCAATGTTATATGCATTCTAGAATGAAACTCTATTTGAATGAGTCATTGAATCATTCATTTAACCAACTTAAAACTGAAGAGAAAAAAAAGAAAGAAAAAAAAGTTATACAAGTTTAAGATTCCCGTAAAGAAAATGTACTGAACTTATACAAAATATATATTTGAAAAATGATGGCTAGAAAATCAAAGACATATATCGAACCAAGCTGATATCACAAAAATTGAGCTGCTAAAAGGTTTTAAAGTTGAAACACAATGTCCATTTTCCTGGCGGCACAAAACACTTTGGTTGGAACTATTGTAGTTCAGACTAAGTAACTGGCAATACTGTGAAAATTCCACCCCCACAAAGTGAAATTTTCTAGGAACAAAATGCTAAAACTTTCCATGAAACATTTATTATCATCAAAAAACCACAGCTGAAAACTCTTTTAAGATATACGACCCGTTTAACCCTTCAACGAAAGCATTACACATGGGAGATGTGGGTTTGAATAATAGTGTAGGTCAGTTCCTTTCTTCAGGTCAGAGGAATGAAGGCCACCTAATGTAAGTTTATATGCTTTATAACCCTTTATATTAAATATCACCTGTCCTCAAAGGAATCCCAATTACAGCAGGTGATTCTCTAAAGACACAGATGAAACACTGATACAATGAAACAAAAGGATTTCCAATAAGTCTGATCAAGTTAAATTAAATTACCAAGCTAGAAGAATTGAATTTTGACTTAAGAGACAAACAACTGATTTCCTGTCTTAGAAAAGAGCTTAGACCTGCAGTTTTGAAAAGACAACTGTAAGAAGTGAGAAACCTGTAGGTTTCAGCCTCTGTTCGGCAGTAGTAATCAGTCAAGATGTTCTTCATTATATTTAAAGCATGCTTTACACAACATATTACAACGATCTTGACCCCTATTATAGAATAACATGTAAGAACAGCAGTAAACAAGCCACAAATTTGACCAAGGAAAAAAAATCTTGAATGCCATCTGACGTCTTGATTAGGCAAATCATGCTGCACTTGATTATATAATGCTGATATGTTGTTCATTTTGTTGATGTGGCTGATTAGGCTGATTAGGCTTAATCAGGCGTTCTTAAATCAATGGGCTTACACACACGCACACGCACACACACACACCCTATGCACTTCCTAACGCCATCACACAATCACTTCCTATGCGGTTCAGGATGGGAAGAGACACTTGCAAATTAAATCCAAATTGGTTCAAAGAAATATAAACAGGTGGGGTGAGGATAGACCACTGATTTCAGTGCAACTACAGGCAACAACTATAATATATATAAAAAATATACAGAGAGAGAGAGAGAGAGAAAGAGAGAGAGAGGACACCATTTTTTCGTGTGCCATTTTTATTCAATACAATATTTCAAAATTCTATAAAGTCTGTTCACTTTAGACAAGTTCTGAGTTCATGACTTTCCAAGTTCAACAATGATTTCATTTTAATTTGAGTTCTTCGTGCCTGCTGTTGTAGACTCCACATGGCTGAGGGTGCTGTAACATCTCTGGGCTCTTTGATACGCCTTTCCTCGCCAGCGCCACAGCCGTTTGACGCCTGAACGAGAGTGGCACAGCTCAAGGTGATACGCGTGTTGCTTCGTTCGTTCATTAAACTTTAACAAGGCCTCTGGCTTCCCAGTGCTGAAGCAGCAAAGACAAGAGGATTTCTGAGGGAAAGCTGAGAATATCAAACACAGCTTAACACTGGCTACTTCTGTCTCCAGACGACTTGGATGTTTCAAGTGGCCCTTGGGCCAAACCTGCCAGTCATTTTAAAGGCCGACAACCTACTAGGTGCCTGTTGCTTGTGAGGGCTTTGCTAGTTGGAAAGAAATGGAAATTAGGAAATATTGAAATGTAGGCTACTTCAGCAGTTCTCAACTGGTGTGTCTCAGGTATGTCTGTTCTGAAATGGTTATGGACAGTATGCTAAATGCAAATAATAAAATGCAAGTAACCATATTGCAACCACAACAATATTATATATAAATCAGATTTCAGAGAAACTTTATTGTCTATCGGCAATGATGGAAATTTTTTTTTATGTTGTATTGTATGAGAGCCTTTTAACCTAACAATACATACATACAATCCACAACGCACAATTCATTTTAAAACAAACATCTTTCAGATTAAAAAACAACCCCACACACAATCACTAGATACTGACCATCCTAAATAATTAGGATAGCAAAATAAATAGGCTTGTCAGCTGTTAATAGTTAGAGATAACACAGTCTATTGTTCTTGATCTCAAAGTCCAACATGGGCAGATGTGTGACATTCCCTCAGCTTTAACAACTGAACAAAACAAAAAGAAAAAGTAAAAGAAAATACGACCCACACAACGGAATAATATTTTTAATAGTTTGTGTCGACAAAAATGATTTAGCATTTTTATGGGCCTGTCCAGTTAGCGATAATATTAAAGAGGACCTATAATGCCCCTTTCACAAGATGTAATATCAGTCTCTGGTGTCTCCAGAATGTGTCTGTGAAGTTTCAGGTCAAAATACCCCACAGATCATGTATTATAGCTTGTCAAATTTGCCTCTATTTGGGTGTGAACAAAAACACGCCGTTTTTGTGTGTGTCCCTTTAAATGCAAATGAGCTGCTGCTCCCGCCCAACAACAAAGCTGGAGAATCTCACGCAGCCAAAATGAGGATTGTCAGTAACAGTGTTCAGCCTTACATTGTTCAAACTGGAGTCGACACTGATGGAGAGACTCAAAAGTTACAACTTTTAGAATGAAACTGGACGTTTCTGAATGGTTAGTGGATACATTTATGTAGTTGCTGTGGAGTTGATTCAACTCATCCACTAGCATGTGCCGTCATGTTAATCTTTTGTGTAAATCCAGCATTGATTTGATTCTCGTTTGTGAAGCAGTCCGGTGTAAAATGACGGCATGTCAAGAACACTCTACTACAACAACTCTTCCTCTTCTCTAAAGCAGCCCAACATGGTCCCGCCCCCTCTGTTGTGTGTTCTCGGGGCGGGGTTTATGTAAATTTTAGGGTTTGTGATGTCACTAACCTGGGAAGAAGCTCATTGTAGTCCCTACCAGAGATTTGTTGTAGTCCTTAAACAGAGAATTCTTTAAAAGAAAATATCTCTCTTTGCATTGAACTTTGAGCGTCGTAATTTTACAGATGTTGTTTATGATCAAACAGCAACATTACACACTAACTAAAGTTAAACAATTGAAATCTGCAATGCATTCTGGTCGATCAGATCACAAGTAGACACGGGAGACACATTCCCGTTTACACCTGGTGTTTTAATCCTTCACTTTCAACCACTTCTGTCCTGATTTCTTCAAAGGGAGGGTCTGTGGTGAGTAAATATATGCTTTTTCAGATCTTTCGATATTATGGACAAAATAAGCTGACGCAATTTACACATGAACACTACCAGAGAAAACAGAAAAACATACAGAGAGCATCAAGGTTTAGTTTCTGCTCTGACAGCCGCAAGACCAGCCGAACGCTGTGAGTGTTAGAAATCAGGAATGGTGAGAGAACATTGTGCTTGGTACGTTTTTTTTTATCTTCAAACCAAACTTGGGTCCTCAGCCAAAAAAGTTTTATCCCATCTGGCTAGAGCGCTTCCCATAATGGTCAGTAGTGTCACGTAATGCACAGAGACGAGAAGGTAAGATCCAATCGCAGCTTTTAATAGGACAATCCAAAATCGTATTCCAGAAACAGGCAAGGGTCAAACTCCACTGAACAGTCCACATTAAACAGAAAACCAGGAATACAAAGTGCAAGTAACACAAATTAACAATCCACAAACAAAGGCAGAAACAACTCAGTATAAATAGACAGACACTAATGACGAAACTCAAGACAGCTGGTGCAATGAAGGGATAATGAGTCCGGGAAGTGGGATATGGGAAATGAAGTCCAAAAGTGTGGTGAGGAGGAGTCCGGGTTGGAGTGCCCTCTGGTGGCTCTCTTTGTTCAATAATAAAATAGTTTAAATAGTATATTTAAAAAAAAAGAAAAAAAAAAGAAGATATTTTTGGAGTGAACTACACCTTTAAACTGCACCTGGGAAACTCACGGCTCAGAGTCAGGTGTTGGATGTTACGACATGCCATGCATTCAAGCCAGAAACATAACATGGAATTAGTACACACAAAACAAAAGAGTGACATTGTGAACAATAAATCTAAATAACTAGACCTACATTTTTGAAAATTAAAACTGCCAGTCTCTGTAACAAAACATAGTCACCATTTTGTATCATTCCCACACAGCTGAGGAAGGCCAGTGCAGTAATTACTCTATCATTTGGCATCACCTTGGGATCGATGCACTTCTCCAGCCAAGGCATCCCATGCTCACAATACTTCTTCAAGTTGCAGGAGAAAGAAAGCTCCATCTTCTCGATTTTTGGGATTTTTTAGGCTGCTGCCCGAGCTGCATCTGATGGCACTTCACTTGGCTTGTGCAACTCCACAAAATCCATAAAGTTCCACCTGGCCTTGCGGTTGCAGTTCTCGTCCCAGTACTTGATAAGAGGGAAAAACTTGAATTTGGACAAACCAAGCTCTAGACAATGGACGGGATCGTAACTCTTTGATGTTACCATCTTCAGAGCTCTCCCAAAATTGTGGAGATATTCAAATGCCTTTCTCTCGCAAACTTCCTTGCAGAACTCCCCAACAGTCCGGCAGTCCACCAATATTCCAATTGGACCTTTTAGAGACTCCACTGTCAAGTGATCGTTTCTTTGTCAATTCCTCTCTGACTACTTGTGGACATGCAAGAAGGGAATCTGTCAGGAATCTGTCACCTTCTGCAAATCATCCTTCAGCCACGTTTCCAAAGGGAGGAGGAGATTCACCCACACTTCCACTACCACTGGGACCCAAGCTGAGAAAGCCTGTTAGGCTGTTTTGGTCTGTAGAACTCACACAGAGGAATGATGCAAACTGCCTTGAACTGCAAATGGCCCGAAAAAAAGAGCTCCTCGACAGCAAGCTCTAGCTGGAAAGCAGTCCGGCTATTCTCAAAGCCACCCAAGCCTTTGTGTTTATGCAGCAGATCATACAGTGTAGCACTGAGGAAGGTGGCTACAGGCTAAACAGACCTAATTTATCTATGTTTACATTCACTATATAGACAAAATGTCCACAAATGTTGACAAATTATAAATCTTTTGAAAGGTCTTTGTATTAGCATCAATATCCGGTCTCTCTTTTATGATAGAAATGCTTCAGTAACAGTAATACAGTATTTTGTGTCGAAAATACAACAATGATAAAAACAATAACATGAATAAAAACAAGACTTCACACCTTCATTATAAAACAGTGATCGAGAGATGAATCCAATCCGTCACACTTTGGTAAATTGTTAGAGTCAAGAATTCATTGAAAAACATCTGATAGCACTTTTTGTCCCCAAAAGCATTAAATCTGTGAAATATTGATATATTATCAGACATGTTGTCTAAATAAGCTGTTCTGAACCTTGTTGAAACACATGCAAAATGAAAACAAAACTACTGACTTGCTTTCCCACTCATGAATATGTCTTTGCTCGGTCATCCATATGCTCAAAACTCATAATTACGATCTTTCCGACTCCACTTTAAGGGCACATTATATCTGATTTTTGTTTGTTTTCGTGATGCTGCTGCCATTGGGCTGCATAGATGTTTTCAAAGCTTAATGTTTAGAACCACTAAAACAAGAACAGAATTGTGTCTTTCCATGGTGTCATATTACAAGTCATTACCATGTTTTATCATGCATATAGCAACAGATATAATCAAGTTTTTGCGATCGTAGAGAGATCTTCTTGTGGTCGATTTTCTCTGAAGGGGACTTAAATAGCTCTTAGTGGATTTCAGTGTCCTCTTATCATCAGGGACCGAGCGTGTGCTGAGGAACAACATCACGCTGAACAAGACGGAAATTAAATGACTGGCCATGCCATGGATGTACAAGAGGCTCTTGTCCCAGCACTCGAAGGGCAGGTTGGGCTGCGAATCATAGTCAAGTGGAAGTCATGAGCGGCCAGGCTACAATCAAGAAAACAACAGACCTAGTGAGGGTTTACAAGCCCTGTGTTTTGATGCTGAAGGAGATGAAAGCATTAGTTGAGCTGGACATATGTGATTTAGAAGAGATCATTTTAATAAGAGTACATAATGTGTTTTCAGGACTTCCATATGTAAAATCACATAGATACAAATGCTTTAAAGAGGCCAACTATGCCCTTTTTCAAAGTCTAGATTTTGTTTTTGGGCTCTACTTATTTTCCTCATATTTGACATTGTTGAAGCTCCTCTCTTCCCATTCTGTCAGTAACGCTCTGGGGTGTTTCCCAAAAGCATGGTTAGCCAACTATGGTCGCAAGTTGCATTGAACTCTTTTGGTAACGACGGAACTGTAGTTGGCTTCAGTAAATGCACCTCTGTTTAGTTCCTGTCTCTATGAAGCCCCTCCTTCTGAAAAGCACAATGTGCTCAGATTGGTTGGCTGGAGCAGAGTTTTGTGATTGGTGTTTGGGAAATGTCCCGCCCTTTACTAACTAACTCAACCAGGCCCTGCCCCTTTATTCTGCATATGAATTATTTAAATGAGGAATATTGTAAAGAAAACTCAAGACTACAATGGAGGCGTTTCGGGGAGTTCAGAAACACTGACACTGATGTGTCCAGAACTCCCGCTGGACTTTGAAACTTTAAAGAGCTTTTTCATGCTCAAACAGCAACCTTACACACTAAAGAAAGATGAACATGGAAAAAAGCATGATAGATCCTCTTTAAATATACAGTGTGTGACAACAGATGTTTTAAGTTTGCATTTAAGACAGCTTTACTCAAAGTAAAATAAAAAGTTTCAATAAAAAGAGGCCCTCATTAGCATGGCCCATACACAACATGTTTTAGGCCAAAACAAGCCATCCGTGGTGAGGGAATTTTTGGAAAAGTGCCTAGATTCAATTAGATCCCTGAAGAGTTTGGTAGTTTGTTTACTGAAACCAAATGCACTGAGGCTTCTTCATTTTCATCCGAGGATTGATTGATATTCATTGTCAATTGCGTGCTTGAAATTAATTATCAGATTGCAATTAACATATAGATCACATATTGATCTCAAAAACATGTTAATCCCATGTTAGCTGAGATGGTCCATGGGAACCTAACTGCTCATGATGGGTTCAACATTTCCCACGATACTCCATTTACACTGTGTTCTTCGTTTAAGCCTTTTCTCACCTATAGCCCAGAGGCCCAGAGCTCAGTTAGGAGGCACGGTTCACCTCGGAAACCTCTGAAAGGAAAGTTAGCTTTTCCCGAAGTACAGACAACTCTTTCCAGGGACTCTTGAACTGTCCCAGGATTTGCTGACCTTCAAATGTAGCATCCCATGTTTCAGTGAATAAAACTTCTCGGCTTTCTACAGCAGCCTTCAAGGCATCACAACAGAGATGTTATTTTTTGTCTGAGGTCCAGGGCTAGAGTTGTGTGGCCCTGACACTCAATTGCTTGGCAAAGCCTATATTACAATCTGTATTAAAAATGTGTTTCACAAAGTGTTACAATTGGACCAGTAACTGTGAATCTTCCTCCTCGCCGATCAAGTTAGTGATCGATCTCAATGGCTCACTCCTCAACACCATTTTTGTTATATGACCCAGTTATTAAAGAGAGATTTAAATGTCATCGATTACTCGCCCTCATGTTGTTCCAAACCTGAATGACTTTCTTCTTCAGAACAGAAGACATTTTTAAAAAGTTCATTGGGATGAAAACTTCCAAATTCCAACAATGAGAAAAGAATCCATAGGATCTGACTGAAATATCGTAAGTCTTCTAAGGTGACAAAATCCGATGTTGAACATATCTAATTGTATGTCTTCATTGTTAATTTTGGACATTTTCTCCACCCTTTTAAATGTAGAAAAGAAAACTTAAAAAAAAATAGGATCTTTATTGTGAAATGTGCAACATAGGCTCATAAAACTTGTTTGTACGTACAATTCAATGCAGTTTCCAGCTGAAATGAACACTAGAGGCTGTAAAACATCAACAACTTTTATTCCTCTTCACACACATTATTATGGAAGCTTGTTTCCGCCACTGAATAAAAAAATTAAAAGGTAATTATGACTTTTATCTCACCATTCTGACTTTATAAATCGCAATTGCCACTTTATATCACAATTCTGAGGGGAAAAAAGTCAGAATTGTGAGATATAAACTGACTTTAAATCTGACTTTATAGCACAAAATTGTGACTTTATATCATGCAATTCTGAGAAAAGTCCGAATTGTGAGATAAAAAGTCGCAATTATTCCTTTTTTGTATTATTCCGTGGCAGAAACATGCTTCCATGCATTATAATTACATTTACTTGCACAATACTATGTTTTGACCATAAAACATCTTTACCATAGTGCATGGTTTGTAAACTAATAGATTGTGACGTCTGCATCACATAACCAGCTCCATATGTTTAGCTTTTCTGATGTAGTAAACTTGCTCAGTAGCTCACCTGGTACACTTGCGATGTGAAGCGCTCAACATGATAAAAGAGCTCAATGCTCCTTGAAGCAGCTAAAATGACATGGTTGCTTCATCAAATGTGTTTTTACCTCATGTTTGCTTTTAAAACTATCGGTCAGGTTTAATGTAGGTGTGATGTTATTTTCAAATACTCTTTTCACGAGTGTGTTTGCGTATATCTTTAGGCTATTAAGGTTAAACATATTTGGCTTGCTGTCCACAGTGGAGGTGCTCCAGGAAGCAGCTTCAACTCGAGCTTCGATATACCCACAGTTGGACAACTAACGCATGGAAGATGAGTTTGGTAGCAAAATGCCTAAATTATGTTGGTGGAGGTGGAGGGATGCCAAAAACAGCTGGTTGCTAATATGCTCCGGCAGTTAATTGAAAGATTAGATGGGTTCACTCCTCCCGAAATTACATTTAGGAACTTCACTTAGCACCGTTCAATGCACATTTCACTTTGAAAGTGTCACAAAACATGTAAGAAGCAACATAAAATAATGTTGCAGCAATGTTGCCACATGCGTGTTTTTCCATCGAATCTGGGTTGAAAATGTAATAGGTTGATGTTGCTTTGGAAAAAGTGAGGAAAATGTTTAATTCCAAATTTTCAATTAAAGCAATGCATTGATTTTAAGCTCAAAGTTAATCTCTATTAAGAAATTCAAGTATGCAAGTATACTTGCTCAAATGCATTAGTTAAGGAAACTACTGACTAGACAAATATGCATTTGAAATGACTGAAAAAGCATATAACAGATAATTTTTGACCTGATATTTCTCACACCAATGGCTTCTCTTGCTAAGTGGAAAAATTATCTAGCATCCATTAATGCATGCTGTCTTGTATTATATTGAAGGTTAATCAGGGATACTATAAAAACAGACTCTCCAATACTATATACCAGATAATATCTCCATCTCCAGAGCTAAAAAAAGGGGGAGTGACAGAGAATAGTGCATGGTGGCACACAGAGAATGAAGATTTGCATTAAATGGGATCCTCTCCACCAGCTCTCATTCTGATGATTAGAATAAAAGATACAGAGCAGTTCAGACAACATCTTTCAAAGAAAAGAAATGTAAATTGTGGGTGAGATAGAGTTTATGTGTGTGCTTAGAAGAGGAATCCATTCCATTCACGGTTCTCAATATTTTGCATTGGAGAAATTCCATAGTGATAAATGCAGAAGGTCATTCTACTGTGTGAAGAAATGGCAGCAATATGCATTCATTTGGAGCAATTCTAAAGATGTTATTCATTGTGAATGCACTTTCGATTGTCATATTTAAATGGCACTCATCGATGTACAGTGCTTAGCAACTGCTACTCACATTTCCTTCTGTAATTGGTCTGCTGGACCGCTGTTGGCAAGGAGTTTAAATGATGTTTTGCGATTAAGATGTTTGTGATTGCAGATGGAAGTTTTTGTTGTTTGAGCAAAAGCTGGTCTGTTAAGGAGGACATCGGCCCCTGGGGGCCAGTAAGAGATTGAAGCGAATGACGGGGAACACTATGAGACCTGCAACAGGACACCACAAAAGAAATGAATGATGTGTGTGAAGCTTTTCTTGGTTTTGAATGTTTGAAAAAGAGAGAGAGTTATAAAGCCATGAATGATTGCTCCGTTAGGAACAAAAGCAGTCAGTGTTATGAAGGTAAATGAATCCTGCCAGAACAAGAACATTTGCGACATCAAAAAGCGAGTGTTGTTTAATAAAGTTCGTTTCTTTGTAGTGCTTTAGCTGACATGTGCCTAATCTTATTAACTCTGTCACATCAAACAGGTCACACTCTACACAATGACACTGCAATTTCCTTTGGGATCCAAAGAAATTATCCATTTCTGAATGTGACTCATCATTGGCTGGATTGTGGCTGAACTGGAAATGAGGTCTGCTCATCAAACAGAAGGGCCCTTTTAAGATGAAAACCGCAATGATATCTTGATGCATAAATGATTTGCATATAAGCGTTTCTATTATTATATTATCGGTATGCCATTTCCAATCAAAGAAAAGAGGCTTCTCGCACAAAAGCATAATTTCAGGCCATGATTCAAGACCCTCAAGTCTGTAATTAAAAGATAAGCTATTTATGCAAATGTTTGTCGTTTATTTCTGTAATTTGCAGCAGTTCGAGCAGAGCTTATGTGTGCAATTTTTTGGAAAGGTGATTTGAGGTAACTTTAGTTCAGTTAGGTTAAAGGAATAGTCTGTTCTCATGTCTTTCTAAACCTGTATGCTGACATATTTCAGTGAAATGCAAAAGATGAAATTGTGCGGCATAGTACAGAAACATTGTGTGAAGAACAGATCGACATTTGAGCAACTATTTTCTTGTTATTGATCCTACTGTGAACAATTCATCCTCGCATCAGGGTTATTATAGTTGACTAAAACTAAAACCATACAGAAATGTTCATTGAAATAAAATGAATGTTAATATATGGAATGAAAGTTTTAATATATGGAATGAAAGTTTTAATATATGGAATGAAAGTTTTAATATATGGAATAAATGTCTGAAAATATGGAATGAAAGTTTGAATATATGGAATGAAAGTCAGAATATATGGAATGAAAGTTTGAATATATGGAATGGAAGTCTGAATATATGGAATAAAAGTCTGACTATATGAAATGAAAGTTTGAATATATGGAATGAAACTTGAAAATATGGAATAAAAGTCTGAATATATGAAATGAAAGTTTAAATATATATGGAATGGAAGTCTGAATATATGGAATAAAAGTCTGACTATATGAAATGAAAGTTTGAATATATGGAATAAAAGTCTGACTATATGGAATAAAAGTCTGAATATATGGAATAAAAGTTTGAATATATGGAATAAAAGTCTGAATATATGGAATGAAAGTTTTAATATATGGAATGAAAGTTTGAATATATGGAATAAATGTCTGAAAATATGGAATGAAAGTTTGAATATATGGAATGAAAGTCCGAATATATGGAATGGAAGTCTGAATATATGGAATAAAAGTCTGACTATATGAAATGAAAGTTTGAATATATGGAATGGAAGTCTGAATATATGGAATAAAAGTCTGACTATATGAAATGAAAGTTTGAATATATGGAATTAAACTTGAAAATATGGAATAAAAGTCTGAATATATGGAATAAAAGTTTGAATATATGGAATAAAAGTCTGAATATATGGAATAAAAGTTTGAATATATGGAATGAAACTTGAAAATATGGAATAAAAGTCTGAATATATGGAATGAAAGTTTTAATATATGGAATGAAAGTTTGAATATATGGAATAAATGTCTGAAAATATGGAATGAAAGTCCGAATATATGGAACGAAAGTCCGAATATATGGAATGAAAGTTGTTCTGCTGTACTCAAAAGAAGATATTTGGAAGAATGTCAGTAACCAAACAGATCTCACCCCCCAATAACTACCATAGTATTTATTTTTTCTACTATGGTAGTAAATGGAGGGTGAGATCTGTTTGGTTACTGACATTCTTTCAAATATATTTCTTTGTGTTCAGCAGAACAAAGACATCCACACAGGTTTGAAACTACTTGAGGGTGAGTTAGTAATGACAGAATTTTCATGAACTATCCCTTTAATGATGTTACACAGGTGGTGGAGTAATAACTTCTTTTAATTAATCCGATTAATTTAGGACAGAGATTGAATTAAGGACAGTTTTATTCTTCTTTTTTTTTTTGCTATAAATTATGGACATGGCATCTGAGGACTATAGATTCCTGCTTGTCAAGAAAAGTACAAAATGCAGCACTTTTAAGGACATATGCGTTACATCACGGCATGTCTCGCCACATATTCAAAAAGGGAAATCCGCCAAACGGCCTCCTGCGTCTGAATCCAGCCATGTTCACTACACAACAGCACTGTCAGTCTTCCATGAATATTTTAACACACATTCCTCAGTAAAGCTTCTGTCAGACATTATGATAAAGTCATATTTCATTTAAGGCTCCTTCGCTTTTAATAATCCTGGCCCCGCCACCCAAAACAGCTTGAGTTTTTCCACATAACTCAAACTGCACATCGATAATTCATGAGATATCTGCAGTCACGCAGTTAATGGCAACCTTAGCTGCATGCTTTATATAGTATATTTCTGTATTCTCATACACTGATTGTGTAGGAAGGAAGCCAAAGCACAGCCTATGCTTCAGGACAGCGCATTAGCATGATTTGTCTCACATGATTGATGGGGATGTTGGAGACGGTGGGTCCGGAAAGTTCATATTACCTCAAGCACAGTTGTACCCTTTGATGGTGCTCATCAAAGTTGAATAATTGAACCGTCAGGGCAGGTTTAGGACCAAATTCTTTGCATTTCGGCTTTGTCGTCAAATACAGTAAAGCTCTGACGGCACTTTGATCAATTCCCGGCATTTGACAAGAACATACTTTTTCAATAATAATAATAATAATAGTGTTTTATAAAAACAATGTATTGTTGGTGGTTTTTGTTTGAGCTTGGCTCAAAGCGATCACGTTTATGGAGTTATTATAGTCATTTTTAATATCAAGTAAAGCATTTAGATTTATTTTGGTTTATTATGAGCTTGTTCTTGTTTATTGTTTTTTTAGCAAGATGTGGCAACATGAACGAGTTGAGGCTCATGCCTCTTTCCCTGTCATTTTCTTGAACTGCACATGCAGAAGTGCATCTAAATACGTCATTAACAACTAGTTCTGTCATGACAACTCTCAGAGTGTTTGGCATGGTAATGAGTATGACAATGTTGATATGTTTGGTCTTGGTGGAATAAATCTGCTATGCTGCTGATGCAGATCGAGTATGGGACTTGCTACTGCCAATACTTACACAACATATCAACTATATAGAGCTATATCGTGATATCGCCTGCGGCCGAATCACAGTCGTGCTGATATAGAGTGATATCGCACAGCTACGTGTGTGATATTGCATTTATACAACAGTTTGACGGCACAAGTGTGTAAATAAATAAGAAACAACAACGGATTGTCTGAAAAACCTTCTTTTGTGAGGAACTACTTCCTTCTGCCACGGATTCAAATCTCAAGTTGACATTTAAATAGTTGAGCACAAGATCCGTTACTAATTCTAAAGCGTCACTTTAGAACTAGTAACGAAGGAACGTTGAGTCGTTTCATTGAAGCTTATTGTAATATGTAGAGTATTATGAGAGAGAGATCGCCTGATCGAGTGTATTACCTGCATCTAGATGATATTCTTTAGGTCAATCTTATATTCATAATCACAAAATCAGTTTGAATGTCCGTTGAGGAAAGCAATATCTTTGTCTTTTTAACTTTTAAGAGGATTTCCCATGATAGCGCTAGTCAATGCATTTGTCAGTTGTGTCTCTTAAGATCTTGTTTAATGTAAAGACAACGTCCTTGTTTCCTTGTTTCAGTCCATTTCAATATAAAAGTCTTTGCGACTGACTGACTCACAGTCTTTGCTGCCATCTAATGGCATATTAATGTAACTTTGTAAGGTGTAAGGTTGTGAACTGCTGCGGTAGCAGAAATAAAAAATAAAGAAAGAAAAAGTTGCATGAATTAAGATGTCATTGGCTGTAGCATATGGGTAATGGACATTGACATGTTAGGTGGCAAAAATACTTTGAATAAATGAATAAGTAATAATAGTGATGCTTGGCTTAATATGAAATAATATTCAAACTTTAAATGTAAGTTTAAAATAAGTTCTTTAAAAACAAACTATGCAATAATGTGCACTCTGCCTTTGTGGTCCAGTGTTGTTGCACAATGCCAGTTATGGAAACAAGGGTGTTTTTTTCTGTCTGAGTTTGATGCATATCCTCTTGTGCATGTTACAGATCTTTCCTCATGTGTATTCTCCTGTCTGGGTAAATAATAGTCTCTCCGTCTCTATGATGGCCTGGTAATGGGTTGCACAGCTTCTGTTGTACTGTATCATTCCAGCTATGAATAGAGATTAGAGTGGGCTGACATCACGCGCTGCGATGCCCTGCCACACTGAGGTAAGACTACAGCTGTCAAGAGAAGGTTTGGAAAATGAAACGCTGGCGTGGCTGTTTCTGCTTTGAAGCCCCTTTTGCACTAAAACTGAACCTTTGACAACTGCAGAAGACTGACAGTCAGCATGTGTGATATCTGAGTGGAGAATATCTCAGAGAAAACTCAAGCTACTGTGTCGGATTCCCCAGAGTACCGAACGTCTGATTATTAAAGCAAATGAAATGCACCCTGACGTCCAAGACAATATTCAGGGCTTTGCAAAGTAGCTTGTCGTCGTGCACTGAAACTCCACTCTTTTGCCGTTCTAATTAGCAACGTCGCAGACTTGCCTATTTAATGTGCTGGCTCAACTCTCTCAGGGATTACAAGAGGTCTTATATTTAAGACCTGCAAGTATTACATCTGTCCAAATGTGAACTGAATATTCTCCACCTCACACGAGTCGACCCACCGAGAATGAATTCAATCAGATTAACTCCTTATTAACAGGAAGCCATTGTGAATAATGCTTCTAATGCCTTTCTGAGTTTGAAGACGGTATGTGGCGAGTTGGCTTAAGAAGGCTGGATAACGGTACAGTTAAAGTATGTGCGAAGCCTCGTGAAGCACAGCGGCCTCAATTAACCTTATCAGAGATTGACCTCTATATGCATACCTCTGGGTCAGGATTTATAAATAAGCATCATGCTTTAAGTTTTAAATTAGCCAACCACTGATTTTCAGGGGAATAGTTTGTGTTTATGCATGATATGTAAAACATAATTAAGACTCAGTTTTTATGTCACATTGTATTGCACACAGCCTTATAACAGAGAGAGCTGAGGCTAAAATCAAATACAGGTTATGTCAGGTTATATTCGGAATGGAATTCTTTATAGCATGTTTTGAAAGTAGTAAGTGGCTATGTTTACATGCATGTAAGCATCTCAGTGTAACCCTTTTTCCCAGAAGGAGGGAACGGAGATGTTACGTCAAAATGAACTGACATTATGGGGTCTCACTTGGGAGCCCAATCACCTTTGGGTAGTAAGAAAACAGGCCAATGAAGATTGGCAAGTGAGATTTCCATGGCAGGCCACGGGTGTATAATGAGTGCAACTGACTCATTCAGCTTTTTGCTTCGGAGCCGAGCAGTTGTTCACAACGCTCTGCCAATCTGGCTTCGCTGGAAGTGTTCCTCGCTGGATATACAGTGCATTCAGTGTCGAGATCACACCTCTGGACGCTTCAACCGTTCAAAGAGCAGTTTCCCTGAAAGAGCAAGCACAGGTTACGTTGTGTCTTTGTAAAAATGGCATTCCACCTGTCTGTTTTTTAATGCGGTCGTTTACTTACAGTTACGGTTACAGTTAACCAGGTTCATAGGAAATATGTGCCTTTGGTGACATTTTTGAAAATTATATTATCCTTCTTCTTGCATGTTTTGTAACACTTTCAAAGTGAAATGTCCAATGACTGGCATTAAAAGAGGGTTTAGTTTGAGTTGTTTCCAGTGTTATTTTAGTATCATTGAGATAGTATTATAGTTTTTTGGGGTTTTTTTTATTCATTTTGATGCATGTGGGGAGCGAAGGCTGGCCCGTGTGGTCCGATCCAACAGACAAGCTACTGTAGCTCAAATCGCTCCAGAAGTTAATGCTGGTTCTGATAGAAAGGTGTCAGAATACACAGTGCATCAGTTTGTTGCGTATGGAGCTGCATAGCTGCAGACCAGTCAGGGTGCCCATGCTGACCCCTGTCCTCCGCCGAAAGAGCCAACAGTGGACACGTGAGCATCAGAACTGGACCTCGGAGCAATGGAAGAAGGTGGCCTGGTCTGATGAATCACGTTTTCTTTTACATCATGTGGATGGCCGGGTGCGTGTGCGTCTAGTGTGCACCAGGATGCACTATGGGAAGAAGGCAAGCCGGCGGAGGCAGTGTGATGCTTTGGGCAATGTTCTGCTGGGAAACCTTGGGTCCTGCCATCCATGTGGATGTTACTTTGACACGTACCACCTACCTAAGCATTGTTGCAGACCATGTACTCTCTTTCATGGAAACAGTATTCCCTGGTGGCTGTGGCGTCTTTCAGCAGGATAATGCTCCTGCCACAAAGCAAAAATGGTTCTGGAATGGTTTGAGGAGCACAACAACGAGTTTGAGGCTCCACCTCACAACTTACAGGACTTAAAGGATCTGCTGCTAATCAGTTGTGTTTCTGGAAATCTGCCATGAGAAAGAAAGGCAGATTTCAAACTGCATCCGTCCAGCGTGTCTGAGACAAATGGGAAAACTACTGGACGTTTTTCTCCATGTATTATAGAGATCTTTAGGTGTTCTGAAGCTCATGTTTTACTCTTGTTTTGGCCTGTACACACAACACTCATGCTGACTAATCTTGTCCAGTGCTATAGAGGCCTCCTCAGTCAGGCATCATTCTCCTCAAGAGACTTTTCTCTGTGACTGTGACTGACTATGAATAGTGGACTACTCGACTGGAGTTCAGGTTCTTGGTAAGGAATAACCAGGGTTTGATCCAGGTTGACAGACTGTCCCTGGGGAACAGGCCACAGATCCATCAGCTGTCCGCTGTAGGTCTCCGCGCTCCTGGAAAACTGTGGCAGGTATAGAGGCATCTGTCAAGAGCTGAATGGTATGAGGTGTGTTGAGCAGCGAGATGGTCCCGGTGGACCCGTGTAAAGTTCACTCTGTCAATAGGACACAGGATTGGTGTATGTTCGCTGATCTTGTTAAAGGACAATTCTTTATGTATGTATCAACTGGTTAGAAAACATCATGAGTGCTTGGCTTCAGTGAGGACTGGGGCTTCATTTTAATTATGGCGTGTTTGAAATCACTGGTTCTTATCATTGACATCAAACCTGATGCAACACATTTTGACATTCCATATTTGAATGACATGTATACAGTACACACACAGACCACACAGTGTTTTAAGCTTATATTAGTTTTTTGTCATTTCTGTATCTCAACAACCCATGGTTATTATAGTTAAAACTAAACCCTTAAAAAGCATTTTTGTTAAAATGTAAAATATACCAAAATTTTACACAGATCACATGCTTTGTTCTGCATCACTTCAGCATGTCTTGGAATGAGTCTGGAAATAGAAACACGTCCAGTAAAAAGTCTGGCATCAAACTTGTTTCTATAGTTACAGAATGCTAACTAGAAAAAAAGATTCAAACATTCAGAATGACATTTCTGAAAACGCATAAAGACAGCACTTCACTTCTGAATCAGCAATATTCCTGCATTGATTTAGTGTTTGTCTGAGAAACACATCTTGCCCTGTGTGTGTTTTATTTTATTTTATTTTTTTAATATGTTATAATCATTCATCGTTTATGTAGTTGTCATTTGATCTATCATTTAATGATTTGTTCATCATTTTATAATTTCTTATTATTCCTTTTTGTCATTTTGTTTGATATTACTTATTGTTTTACTCATTTATTGAGTAAATTGTTGTTTTATAACGATTGTGTGCTTTGAAGGGATGTTTGTCTTTGAGTAACTTAAGAGATCAGAAAATGTCTCCATTTCAAGGGTTTTCTTTTTTTTCTTTTTACTGTGGTATAATAACATGTAATAACAAATAGTTATAACAAATATTTTTATTGAGTTTAATGGCATACAGTGCTGTTTAATGGAATGAAATATATATTTTACGCTTGTGAAGTACCAATCAGTGTTATTTTAGTATCATTGAAATGCTATTATAGTTTTTATTCATATTTGGATTTTTATATTTTCTGTTTTCATTTTAATTTAATCAGTTAATGTTTATTATATTTCAAGAAACCAAAATATTCTGGTTTTAGTTTTATTCCACTATAATAACCCTGAATGTACAATGTTTTCACTAAGCTTTCGTCATCTGCTTTGACTTTGTGTTGTTCTTCATCTAGACTTTGTTGGGATCATAACTGCAGTCTTTGAAAGAGCAACGTCACCTTTGTATCTCCTCAATGTCCTGTTGTGACGCAGGCTTCATTTTCCAATTGTTTGTGTCCACTGTGCATTTATATATACTTTACTGCTATCATTTTTTTTTTAATGAAGAACAGAATACAAGCATAATTAAGGGAAACAGTTACATGTATCATGAAAAGATGCAAGCCAATCCTAATCCTTAAAGGAACAGGTCGTCTAAAACTCCTCATTTACTCACCCTCATGTCATTCCAAACCTGTGTGACTTTATTTAGTCTATGAAACATGAAAGGAGAAGTTTAGCAGAATGGTCACGCCCTTTCATTTTTGGTATTTAAATCTTGCATGCTTTAATTTGTACTTTTCACAGGCTTTCCGAACATCAAATAATTAAAAACAGTGAAGCAAGTCAAAGAAAACAGGAGGCAGGGAGCAACTGGGTCAGTCTAACAGAGAGAGCGTGAGGCAGGAGGACACTCAGAGTCGAAGCTCAGGGGAAAGAAGATTAAAGCTCCTGCCAGAGAGCGTTCGGCTCCAGAAGAAGAGTATGCAAATCATGCTTTGAGTTTGCACTGAAACTGAGTGACTACAAAACATTTTAGGCTACATGTTATCTGCACATAACCTGAACGAAGAAACATAATAATTTGACAATTCACTTTTTTTTTTTTCTCGATATTATAGGTGTAAAGTAAGTAAAAATAAATAAATAAATAAATTCACTTTGGATCCATGAATTTCCATATAATTCCATTTCAACTCTCAGAACAGTATTAGAATGTTGTTGAACATGGCAATGTTACAGGGGTTATGAACTGCGTTGTTTTATTGTTTAATAATGTTACTCCTGGGCTGCACTTATAATGTCAGTATGCTTTTTTCATCAAAAATGGTCATAATTTAGAAATAAAAGGCATTTTTTTCTACCCTGATTTTAGCCTCTGATTTGAACGCTCTGTTTTAAGGGGCGTGTCTGCTGTGAGACTTCAGTGTAAACGCCCACTGCTGTGATTGGCTGATATCTTTGCATATGAAATAGCTAAAGTATTACTCTCTCAAAAACTTTTTACGTTTTTACTATTACAGCTCTCAAGGTTAACTAATCGTGAAAAGTGTTGATTACAGCATTACATTTAGATCTATGCCATTATATTGAGATCGTGGCATGAAAGGTTGCAGTGATGAAGATTGTAGTCGATCACAGACATGTTGTTGAGCTCATGAAAGCAGTGATCTCGTCATTGAAACTAAATTTCTGCACACTAACGAATGCTTTCATCAGTGCAAACATGATGTAAATAAGAGATTCGTTGAGTAAAACAGGAGTTTTGGCTCGAGTCCAGAACTCAGTCACTGATAAACTTTGATTGACAGCTCCAGAGATTGTAAAGGGAGCGTTCTTTGATCACTTTCTATATATAATTTAATCTCAGTTTAATTAACAGATTATTTTCATCCTACTAAGAGAAACAAGGTGAAGTTGAGCGTTTAGTCACTGGTTTGATTCACTGACACACAGACAAAGATCATGTGACTGTACATGAATCATTAATATCAGATCAGGCATTAGAATGAACACAGTTACTGACATGTTGTCGCATTACTGTCGAGTTCATATCGGAAAAGTCTGTTTGCACCGAAATGCGATTGATTTACCAAAGAATCCACAGTGAAATGAACCGAATACAAATAAATAAAGCTCAAGAGACATTCACATTGATGAAAATAGATAATCATATTCCTGCATTAGGATCCTTTGAAAGGTAATGTTATTTTAGTCCTGTATCGCTCTTCTCTCCTCCTCATCTCACTAACACACCAGTGGGCGGGGCTAACGCTGCAATGATGAAGTAGATTGATTTCTTCTGCGGAGGCTGAGTTTCACCTATCTATTAGATCGGCACATTCCACAACAAGTCGTTATCTAGGCTTGGTTACAATAAAAGCTGTTTTTGGACTAACAAGGAAGTTTTCAGTTCTGAAATTTACCGGATATTCTTAGTATGATGACTTCTTAGATATCAGAAGCTCAAGGAAAAGTTGATTTCTCAATTCATGACCCCTTTAATGTATTTGTAGTATTTCAGCTACTGCTGATAGACACACAGACACGCTGCTGTGAGTCTGTCAGATCTGCTGCTGCTGCTGCTGTTGATTATTGCTGCTGTGAGTCTGTAAGATCTGCTGCTGCTGCATAAATAGACACACATCAATCCTGTAGCAGATCTAGGCAGGTGGAGCTGGGGAGGTGGAGGGGTTCAGAGGAACTCTGATAGATTACAGCAAACACTGAACCACACTATTTAAATGTTGAGCAAGCAATCTCATTGGCTGCAGGATCAGCAGAGGCCAATCAGCTTGTGCCGGTAATGATGTGATCGCTGGACATGTAAAGGACCGGTCAGCCTGCAACCTCTAGAGTTTCATGACGGAACTAGATAGTTAACTTCTATATAATTTACAGCAAATATCTACAGTATAGTTAACCAGACAAATAAACACTAACAGTGAAAAGTTTACAGTTAAACTAAATACATTATATATCAAAAAGTTAAATATGCTATATATAAAGGTATAAGTAAAAAAAACACTTTACAATAAGATCTCATTTGTTAACCTTAGTTAATGCATTAGAAATAACAATGAGAAATATATTTTTTAAAGCATTTATTCACCTTTTTTTAACTTTAGTAAAAAAATCTAATTGTCTGTTCATGTAAGTTCAGTGCGTTATAATGTTAACAGATACAACTTTGGATTTTAAAAAAAAAATTTAGCTGTAAAATGTACATGCATCAATAACTCATGCATTCGTAATGATTGATGCAAATTAAACGGGAACTGAACTTGTTAAACATATAATAGTTTGATACATTTAAATCAGTTTAAATTCACTAAAAATACAAGATGTATAAATACTTAATAAATAAATACTGTAATAATAAATTCCAAATATATT
>RJVU01068486.1:655333-665362 GCA_003731715.1 Anabarilius grahami | reverse complement strand
GGTTATGGTCTTAGTTTAAGTAAACTATAATAACCCTGTACTGTACGGTAATGACAGAAGGAAAAGTACACAATTAATACTATTAAAGTGTCATTCTGTTGTCCTGCAAAAGAGCTCACAGACTGGAATATCATTTTTATTATTTGTTGCAAAATCTATAATATTTGTCATCAACTGTAACAGAAAAAAGATGAAAACTTTCTAAAGCAGGGTCATCAGAAACCACAATCACGCAGTGAGTAAGGGGCGTAAAATTACCCCCTGCCTGACATAATAACCCCTCGGCCATCGATTATCAGATCCTGGATCCGGACGAGGATGCAGCCTGAACTTCCCCTGTTATCGTCTTACATCCAAGCCATGATCTGCTGCCATGGTGAAATATCAGAGGCTCGTTAGGCCTCCCACATTTAAATCCCTTCACACACAGAGACAAACGGGGAGAAAGAGATAGTTTCCAGGCAAAAACAAACAAAAGAAAAAAAAGAAAAACAGTCCCTGCGCCAAGGGGAAGGAGCACAGAAATCTTGAGTCTGTGTATGCAGTGAGGAGCCCTGCAGAGTTCATTTAACACCCCGTGTTTACCAGCATGTCAGTCTGTTTACAACTCCTGACTTGCTCACTCCGTGGCAAACCGTAGCCTTTGTGAAGCCCTGAGAAACAAATGCTACTGATTGTTTGGCGGCTGTCCATGCATATACGCGCACGTGTGTGTGTGTGTGTGTGTGTGTGTGTACGTCAAAAAGGCAGATTATAGTGGCACTGGCACAATTATCCAAGACTGCTGGGATTTACAATATGCTCATGTTTGTCAATGGGAAATAACTAGTTTTGAATGCGTGATATATACCTACATACCTGCAGCATGAATGTGTGACAGTATTTAGAAAGCAAATACAATAACTGCTGATAACAATAAGAGTTATTGCTTGAAAGAAGTGCCACAATCCTTGATGGTGCAAATCAAACACAAACATCAGATATTCGGTATATAATAAACATAGCACATATTTTACTGTTTGTTTTGATGCTTTCTCAGATGTGAGCTCCAGGCCGTCAGCGGTCGTTCAGTGCTCGTGTACCCGCTGAGAACAGCTTCATCTCGGCCAGTGCTTCGGGGATTTACTGCTGACTCTTATGTAGATAGTGGATAAAAATATATTTAATTTGGGGCATATCAAACAGGCAATCTTTGGTCTTATTAATCTATTACTTGATCCAGAGTGAAACGATTTGGGTTAAGGGGGAAAATACATTTCATAACTTTATATTTAGGCTATATTTAACTTATCCTGTACTAGACCGCTATTTTGTACATTTGACTGAATTGTTTGCTTGTGTATTTTTTATTTATTTGATTATGTTTGTCTTTTAGAATGGCTGTTGTTGTNATCAGATATTCGGTATATAATAAACATAGCACATATTTTACTGTTTGTTTTGATGCTTTCTCAGATGTGAGCTCCAGGCCGTCAGCGGTCGTTCAGTGCTCGTGTACCCGCTGAGAACAGCTTCATCTCGGCCAGTGCTTCGGGGATTTACTGCTGACTCTTATGTAGATAGTGGATAAAAATATATTTAATTTGGGGCATATCAAACAGGCAATCTTTGGTCTTATTAATCTATTACTTGATCCAGAGTGAAATGATTTGGGTTAAGGGGGAAAATACATTTCATAACTTTATATTTAGGCTATATTTAACTTATCCTGTACTAGACCGCTATTTTTTACATTTGACTGAATTGTTTGCTTGTGTATTTTTTATTTATTTGATTATGTTTGTCTTTTAGAATGGCTGTTGTTAATTTAAATATTGTTGTTCAATAAATATTATTTTATATAAATAATATGCCGTATTTGGTTTTGAGAAAGGGTCCGTCAATAGTATCAATGAAAGTTATTACACCATTAGATGGCAGCAAACACTCTCTTTATGAGTGAGTCAGAACAAGGAAGTTGTTTTAGCGCTGTGGGAAATCCCCTTAACTTTTAAAAGGACACAGATATGGCTTCCCTCAGCAGACATTCAAACTGATTTTTTATAATGGATATGATACTATGGACATCGACCTGAAGAGAGAATTTTATTTCAGATGCAGGTAATACACTCGTTTAGTTGATATCTCTCTCTAATAATGCAGCGACTCAACGTTCCTTCGTTAGTTATAAAGTGATGTTTTAGAATTAGTAACGGATCTTGAGCTCAACTATTAAACTGTCAACTTGAGATTTGAATCCGTGGCCGAAGGAAGTAGTTCAACACAAAAAAGGGTTTTAAAGACACTCTGTTGGTATTTCTTATGTATTTACACACTTGTGCCGTCGAACTGTTGTATAAATGCAATATCACACTTGTAGCTGTGCAATATCACTCTATATCAGCACACTGTGATTACCTACGTCCAAACCACAGCCGTGCTGATATCCAGCCGTATCGCACAGCTACGAGTGTGATATTGCTCATATAATATAATATAATATAATAAATGTCAGATAAAATAATATAATATTATATTATAATAAAGTATTTTTTTTCAAATGCAATGCANTTTTATTTCAAATGCAATGCAAATCCTATATTTTATAATATATTAACTCCAAAACCTGTGCAAAAAATATAAAAATTAGTTTTTATGTTCCCCTGTCACATCTCCAATTTATTTTAAATAATATGATGAGGAAGTGACATCATTTGAGTCATCAGCAGAGACAGTCATCAAAAATTGGTAAAATCTCGTTTTCATTTTGTCAAATATAACATGTTCCTATCACATAAAATACACACAAAAACACTGTTTATTTATTTTATTTATTGCTTTTGTACAAACAATAGAGCAGCAGCCATTTTGGTACAAAATGTTCCACCCTCTTGCAAGCTCATTTTTCTGTTGTTTCGGAATGAATGAATCTATCTATCTATCTATCTATCTATCTATCTATCTATCTATCTATCTATCTATCTATCTATCTATCTATCTATCTATCTATCTATCTATCCATCTATCCATCTATCCATCTATCCATCCATCCATCCATTCATTTATTCATTTTTTTTTTCTCTACTGAACATCAGATTGCATCAACTATTTTAACCTCAGTTTTATATAATAAATTCATAATTATTAAAATGCTTGCATTTATACATACAGGTACAAGATTTATTTCTATCAAACTCCTCTTAGAAAAAAAAAAACCTTTAGAAAATGCAGGTAGGAGAAAATATGATTAAAGGGGAAAAGAATTGGTCATGCAGGAGAAATTGCCTGGGAAGGTCAGGGAATGTTTCTCAAGGACTTCACTTTAACAATAATATTAGTCCTTAACATTTTGAAGCACTGATTAATTTTGGTTGCAATTCATTTTCATTTAATGCAGAATGTATTAAATGGCAGGCAGACAAATGCAACAGAATTCAACATGAATGTTAAATGAGTTTAGTGATACATGTTTGATCAGACAAGGCCAGGATCCGACCGCTCCGGACCCGCGAGTCTCTGAGCAGCTCAACCTTCACTTCCCTCAGCGCAACAAGGACACGACACTTCCCCAGCACTCTTTCATCGGCATGCCTTTTAATTGATTTTTGTATTTTAATTTCTCTTTAGTCTGGAACACAATATACTGTACAGGGCCTGCTCACTCTTTCTGCTCCAGTGAACTTCTCAAGGTGAAAGAGTGTACAGACACATACCTTAAAGTCTTGTCTTCAAATAAAGCAGGTGAACATTTCCAGCATTACTGCCCTGGGGAAACAGACACAGTTTAACATATCAGTTTGAATCTGTAACTGTCACAGCTTATGAGGTATGTTGTCACAAATTATTTTCTGCTATTTCATTTGAATTTTTTCTGAAATGTTAAAGAAAGCCATCTTCCACAACATATCTAAGTGTATTATGTGTAGGCTGTGTGTGTATTTTCGGCAAATTGTAAATTAGAATTACAATTATTTTAACTGTTTTCAACATTGATAATAATCATAAATGTTTCTTGAACAGCAAATAATCATATTAGAATGATTTCTGAAGGATCATGTGACACTGAAGACTGGAGTAATGATGCTGAAAATTCAGCTTTGATCACAGGAATAAATTACACTTTACTATATATTCACATAGAAAACAGCTGATTTACATTGTAATAATATTTCAGATTTTTTTAAATTGACAACTGTAAGAAACTTCTTAAAAAATACTTTAAAAAATCCTTCAACCACCCTGAACTTCTGAACAGTACAGTCTATTAAAATCTAGATGATTGAATGTCAAATAGTGACAGAAAACACTACGCTTGGAGTGAAAAACAGTTTCATACTTTCCTTAAAAGGGTTCATGAACTGCATTTTTTTATATTATAATGTTCTCTGAGGTCCACCTATAATGTGATCAAGACTTTTATATAAAAAACATCCTAATTTAGACATCATTATCTATTTTCAATCCTGTATTTGACCCTCTCTTTCAAACACTCAGTTTTGATGGGCGTGTCTCATTCAAGAGTTGGAAGTAAACGCCCACTGCTTTGATTGGCTAACAGTTTTGCATATTAAAATAAGTAAGTACTTGGAGTTTCCACAGTTATGACTTACGGTGTTTCTTGTACATGGAATTATGAATGAATGAACCATCCTTTGTCATCGTTCTTATAAGCTATTCATAGTTCAGCCTTTTCACATTATTGAGTTTGACTGCGGCGTTACAGTATAAACACTCANGTTGGTTAGCTAGCTCATTTAAAATATCCTAAACTTTTTTTGACCCTGCCTCTTAAAAGAATCGGAATCGAGAATCGTTAGGAACCGGAATCGAAACAAGGAATCGGAATCGGAATCGGAATCGTTCAAATTCAAACGATACCCAACCCTACTCACACATTACTGTCAGATCCAGTATAGTTGCATCATCTTTTATTTTCAGTCTCTCTGAAAAGCCTGCGTCAAACTGTGTCTTTCGTAATTACTACTACATGACACGTGTGAATCGATGGCCGGGGCTAGAGAGGCAATGATGCAGAAGCAGGCGTTGATCTTCTTCTACAGAGGCAGTATTTGTTGCACCATGACGTAATAATGTGACAGAATCCGGAAGTAGTCATTTTCTGAGCTCGGCTTTAATAAAAGCTGTTTTTGGACAAACAAGGACATTTTGAGTTCTGAAACTTAATTACCCAGGCTTAAGCCTAATCCCAGACTAAAATGCACCTTTGAGCGGTTTTATCTGAAAGCAACTTAACATATCTTATGTGTGTGTCTTTGTTTTGTCTCAAGATGCACACCAGTAATGCTTTTTCTAAGGAACATTCATAAAAACTACTTAAATGTCTTTCCTGTAGCTCAGTGGTTAGAGCATGGCACTAGCAATGCCAAGGTCATGGGTTCGATCCCAGGGATTGCACATACTCTGATACAAATGTATAGTATAATGTAATGTAAGTCGCTTTGGATAAAAGCGTCTGCCAAATGCATAAATGTAAATGTCTTAACTGAACTAAGGCCTAATCCTGGCTTAATCAAAACCCGGTTTGTGAAACCGGGCCACAGGATATTTTTATAGAAAAATGACCTCTTATATGAAAATTAGATTTCTCAATTCATGACCCCTTTAAAGTCAGAAAAGACCATTCAGTTTAAGCACAATAAGGTCGGTAATATACAATGTGAGGATGTTCAATACTAGATCGTTAACAGAATGAGCGCTGCACTCGTCCAATCAATGACACCGACACTGCACATATGCAAATAAGAACATTAACCCAGGGTTCAGGAATGTACAGCGTGAAACATCAGATTCATTCGAACCCCGCGTAAATTACGAGCAGCGTCGTGAAACGTGAAGCAGCATTAAAAAATGCTGGGTTAAAAACAACCCAATTGCTGGTTTTGTCCATTTTCAACCCAGCATTTTTAGGAGTGTAGTCTGTTGTGCAATCGAATGTCTTGATCAATATACAAGAGCTTTAGCCAAAGAAAACAGAAGAAAGTCCAATGGAAGGCTGAATGTTCTGCAAGTTTAAACAGTTCTGAAGAAGCCAGAGGTCGATGTTTTTCTGCTGAAGAAAGCAGTAGCACTTTAGCCAGTAGATCAGTGCCTCAGCAGCCCGAGCTAAACAAACACAGCCAAAGTTTTCTGCCACACGTTCACTGAGATTCCACATGGCAGCTCTGCCTGAAGGGCTACAGTCAGTCTCTGTTCTCATCCGCAGAGCGCAAGACAAAGATAGAGAGAGAGTGTGTGTGTGTTCTACCTGTTCAAGAAGTCAGACGCCAGCGGCCTGCAATTTGTGTGTCCCAGTTCTGTCTTTTTCCTTCTTCCCCCCAGCTGCTCTGCTTGCTAGAATATGTATTACGGAAGTAAGTTCTCACACCGTGAGCCTGATTCATACACCGCGACTCCCACACTGCGCTGTACTGTACGGATTGTTTGTCTTTCTCTTTGAAAGGCCATTTGCCCAATTGACACAGTAGTACCTGTGGTCCAATTCACTTTACACATTACTAGATAAGGAAAATTATCTACAAAAGGACGAGGTTACTGTTTGTGTGCCAATTGTGTGCCGATGTTGCGGAAAGTGCAGTATGGAAAAAAAAAAAGATAAGGAGAAGCATGTGGAGTCAAATGAATAGATCTTTGAATGCATAATGTACTGTTCATCTTGTTTGTCTATGAAAGTACATTGTTCATGGTATGGGTTACAACTTGAAAGGCTTTTCTTGTTTTGCACTCTGACTTGTTTTGCCTTGTTCATGCAGACTGCAAACTTTAAAGGGAAAATATGACCTTTAGAAGGGGAGAAAACGATCTTGTATGGCTAAAAGGAGCATGGAGTGTTTTGACATACAAACTGGTGGGAGAATTTTAGTCCGAGATGTAAATGTTAAATGCCACAAGAGTTTAGAGATTTGACGCGAAGGATAAATAAAAGTCAACTTAAAGTTTCTGCTTATTTTAGTCTTCTAAAAACGTCTGATCAGTTTTATGTAAGATGATAGTTGTGGTGAAATCAGAATTTACTATATTTACTTTTCTTAATACACTGATTGCAAATACTTCAGCGGAAGAAGTTATTATCAACAAACAAAAAACATTTTTTTTTTATCATTTTATAATAATATAAACTTGATTACAAATAAATGCTGTTCTTTTGAACTTTATATTCATCAAAGAATCCTGAAAAAATAAAATTTATGACGGTTTCCACAAAAATATAAACTGTTTTCAACATTGATAATAATCATAAATGTTTCTTGAGCAGCAAATCATCATATCAGAATGATTTCTGAAGGATCATGTGACACTGAAGACTGGAGTAATGATGCTGAAAATTCAGCTTTGATCACAGGAATAAATTACACTTTACTATATATTCACATAGAAAACAGCTGATTTAAATATTTCACAATTTTACTGTGTTTTTTGATTAAATAAATACAGCCTTGCTGAGCAGAAGAGAAACGTTACAAAATCTACAAAAAGAATGGTAGTTTATATTTATTTTACAAAATATTTCATTAGGTACTTTCCATGTCTTCTGACTCTACAGGCACAAACCTGTTTAATTTGTGTTTTATGGGTTGTATCCTCAAATCCTCCAGTCAAACGAAATCACTTTTTGTGCTGTTATTTACTGAGCATTGAATAAGAAAAAAAAGGCTGCCACACAAGTCACATATCTACACTTTCCAAGAAAATGAACGTCTTTGATATATATAAATATATATATAATATGCAATAGAAAAGTTGTTTTACCAGGTTTTATAGAAGTTTACAATCCGAGAATTCACTTCAAGATTCGAACAGCAGCATGCTACAGATGTGAACTTCCTGAAGAGAATTGTCAAATTATGGAAAAACCTGATGCATCGCCTGGTTTACACTGATTGGCACTGCAGTGTTCTCTTCTGTCTATTTCTAATGTTCTCTTCTGTTCTCTTCTGTTTCTCAGACTTTCCTAGTGGAATGGGTTTTCCCCCTTAACTTAAAATGAAGATCTCTCGGAGAGAAAACCGCTCTGGCATGGGACTAGAATCTAATAAAAGAAAGGTCAAAAATGAAAAAAAGCTTTTGCAAATACAACTGGACATTGACAGGGATGGTATTTACTTTCCAGGAACCCCCTCTGAGCATTGAGGTGGAGAAACAGAGAGGCTTGGATATATGATCACATGCAGTATTTGCATGATGTTCTGAGCCGACAGCCGCGGGAGGCGTCGCTCTGATAATGACTTCACACCAGAAATATTACCTATAAGAAAGCATGCTATGGGATCCGGCATGGACATGACCCTCAGAGAGAAAATGATCAGAATTAATTTGAATTGCAGATGTTGTGATCAAACCGTTGGGACTGAAGTCACTGTTGCAATTTCCGATCACAGAACACGAGCAAATGTTAAAACACTAACGCTCTTCATAGCCAGACATTTACATGCATTTCGAAGATGCTTTTAGCCAAAGTGACGTCCAGGTATACATTTAAACCAGCAATTCAACTTGATGTCATTATTAATTTTACATTTTATATTACTTGTTGTACTGCGTAATGTAATTATTGCCCTATTTATTAAAATTAAGTATTTTTATCATCTTGCATTTATTCCAAAATAACAACTATAAAATCGCAGCAAAATATTTCATATTTCAAGCATGTTTTTGTCAACAAATGTCTTTGTAAATCCAATGACATTCATATTTTAGGGGCTCAGAAAGATCTATACAAATATACTTATAAATGCTTTGCATGGTTTGGTAATATTTTCGTAATCTTAAGCTGTGTATACAGGAATACTTTTACATTTTAGATGCTGTCAATAAACCCAAATGTTTCAGCATACATCCAACCATTCAAAGATGTGCGAATACTAATGAGATCAGGCGGGGCAATTAATCCAGTGATGGTGGCGCTGGAACAAAGGTCTTCTTTTAGCAATAAAATGGCACAGCAGAGACTTAAACCAAGAGATGCTCATAAAACCACATTTCAAATCCAAATGGATATGTTTCAGTGCCAACACAAACATGCTTATTAAATAGTAATTATTCTAGTCGACTAATGAGAAATGGCAGATTTGTTTCTCATTGCACAGTGCTGGTGGCCCAATGTGGCATAAAGCTGCTCTCATGTCACAGACAGCTGCTCTCCGGCTACGATAATAATCAGATTCTCCACAGACAGGCTGGGATTAGTTTACTCAACAGCCGTGACTTCAAAGTACATGTAATTCCTCTATAAATAAAAACTCTAAATCCAATATGAAGTGGTAAGTCCGTCGTCTTTGTTCTGTTTACTGTGGTTTTGCTGTTTTACCCGTTGAGGGTAAATGTGTACAAGATGACGACTTCAGAAAGAAAGGACATGCTACGGTGTAAATAACAGCAAAACACAACTTGGATAATGGCCAGCAGTGTGAGCGAGTGAGTATTGCCATCAGGTGCTCTGTATTAGCATATGATAATATGAAATAACTTTTAACTTGATTTTCTGCGAGCCCTCATATCTTATTCATGTGCTTTGAAAGACACACGATACAATCTCAGCATATTATGCAGTCATATCTCATATGCAGCGTTGGTAACATTGCCCACAAAATATTCTACAGCTTCTACATGCAGCTCCACTGTTTGTTTACGGCAACAATGACAAAATATTTCATTTGTGCCGTTTCTGTCTCTCGCGATGGGGTCGTATACTTCATTAATCTAATTATACCGTGATATCGGCTTACTGAGAGGCAGGGAAAAGAGTGGCTGTGCTGTAGGAACCTGTTAGAAAGAGACAGGCAGAAAAAAAGATACAGAAACTGCCTGGAAAACACATAATGGCAGCGGAGAATAGAGGATGGTGTCAGATCTTAGACTGAATGTGAATGTGTATTTCAAGCTCCTCACATTTGATGTTTTTTTTTTGGTCTTATACACTTTTGAAAGACTGTTCAGCATATTCAAAACCAAAATGTAGCTAAAAGCACTATATGCTGGATAAATGGACTTTTGTTCATCAAAGTGTTACATCATGGACATGCATTACTGTAT
>RJVU01068486.1:642833-650333 GCA_003731715.1 Anabarilius grahami | reverse complement strand
ACTATACCATGCATTTTATAATATATTCCGATTGTAAAATATGTGGAAGTGAATTTTTGTCGCGCGATGAGTTTGCACGGCAATTCAGAGCTGTCGGATTTACACAATCTTCCTGAAATACGTAAAAGTATGTGCCGGTGAGCTGGGAGAAGAATAGAGTAAACTTTATTGTTTCATACACAATGTGTATCTGATATGAATAAAACACTTCGTCAAATTATATAATTGAAAGGGTTATTATTGCAGCTTCCGTAGACATCAGTGTATGGAATTTGATTTTAACAAACTATAAATGTCTTTTTTATGCAGTAGCCTACTTAATTCAAATGTGTATTTAAATGTCTGAAACCTAAAATAAACCTGATGAGGTTAAAAACACAGAATAGTTGTGATATATGACAAGCGAGGAGCGCACGTCTGTCTCTGGATCAGCACTAAAGCACATTTGAATTTAGCAGTGAATCTTTGCATTTTATTCTTTGCCATAATCCTAATCAAACACTGGGTGTATTACAGCTTCAGAATTATATTCGTATAGACTGTCAGCAGTGATCAGGTATAGCTAACAGTGCTCCAGATCAACCTTACGAAAGTATGACTTACAGAAGGTATACTTAACTAAGAATGTTTCGGGAAACACGTATTAACGTTAAGGTACAGCTTAAGAACGACGTAGAGTTAAGAAGGTTTCGGGAAATCCAGCCCTGAACATTTTAATGATTTCATACAAACAGTTCAATAAGCAAAATCGCAAATCTGAGCAACACACCATGTTGGAGTTTCGATGTTTTGAAATAATCAGTCGAGTAGATGATTCAACGATTCACTCATCAGTTTCTGATGATCATCATCTTTTTTTGAATCAGTGTGTTTGAACGAATCGAATGAATGTCAATATACAGTTTTTCAGTATTTTCGTTTCTTATCCTGCACTATAAAGCGTGATTTTTAATCTGTGGCACTGCAGACTGCACAGGGGTGCGTTTCCCGAACAACGATGTAACTTGCTGTTGAACTACCATAGTACGATGCATCGTTGAACAAATCAACTAGCTAGTCACGACTGTTTCCCGAAACCGTATTGTCGTAAACCTGTCGTTCAACCACGTTGGTGAATGACGTCACGCAGGTGGTGGAGAAATAACTTCTTTAAATGAATCTGTTTGAGATCGAATTAATGCTAGAATTTCTGCTATAAATTACGGACATGGCATTAGAGGACTAATTCTTATTTTCCTCAGTTATTTTGATTTATTTCCAGATTAAATCAAATGCTTGTTCGGACATACTAGAGCACGTACGCACATGCGCACTCTTCAAAAATGGTGCTTTAAATCTCTTGACAAACTAAAATATATAAATGACATTTGAATATATTCGAAATAAAAATTAAGTCCACATGTCATAAAAACAGGAAATTATGCTTCTAACCACAGCTCGAGAGCTGTCGTTCAACCACACAAGTTTGCGATGCAGTTTGCGAATGTTCGTTTGAACGATGGTTTCGGGAAACACCAAATCGTTGAACTATGTAAGTAACGACAGAACTTGCGATGTTAGTTGGCTAACGATGCTTTTGGGAAACGCACCCCTGTGTAGCTAATTGAAGTAAAGTGGGAATGTTTTTGTAATTCTGGCGGTCAGATCTTTTGATTCTTCTTTCAAACCACTATCCACACCCTCTCTGTTTTGTGCAAGCCCACTTGTAGAACTACCTTGCCCTGCCAAGTCCATGAAATCCACACGACTTCACTGCAGTTTTTTGCGTGTGGTATTTCCCTGCCAAATATTTTGCTTTGAGTCGAGCCAACATTCAAAGGCCAGGCAAAGCCTCTGTCTACCATTCTGGACTGTGACAAATGATGCTGCTTCACGACTTGCTTGCCAATGTAATGATGATCATCCGCTGTGCAACCAGATAGTCTGTGAATGGACTGGCGAAAAACCTAATACATTGAAAATGAAGTATAAAATCAATAAATAACCAATTGGACATAAATAGGATACATATCTATATTATCTACATATCTATTTTTCTCCAATCACAGCTCTTGCATTTTTCACCATGCATAATTACTTGACCGTTGGTGCTTCCTGTTCCTCTTGAGCAGAACCCAGCTGACATTTAATACAACACCATGGGCTATAATTAATTTTCCAAGGTACCGCATATTCAATAAATCCCCTCAGGCTTGTACCTCTCATTTGTCTAATGCATATGCTATTAGCAATGACTAAGTATTAGGCAAATCTATATTTACAAGCCGATGAGACTATGGCTGCGTGACACGCTGGTAAAAGCCGAGGAGGTCAGTGGCGTTTGCACACAACGGCTCACAGAGGAAGCCAGCAGATTGAGATACGAGATATTAATATACTCAAACTCAAAATATAATACTGCCCATGGTGATTGACAAGATCCTCCTGTCATTGTGAATGATGCTGTGGAGATTGATTCCTCTTCAGTGTGTTTCACAGTGAGCCACTAAAGCTGCTTATGACATTGTTCATTTCTCTAGATTCAAGGATGTCTGTATACACTGAATAGAACTGCAGATGTGAGTTTGATTCACAGTATTCCTGGACTATTATATTCTATTAATAGTGATGACGTAACCCACCGTGTGAAGTGAATACCCTTTCTCATCAACTGACGTCATCCAGACATACATTCACACAAAGATGCAAAGATCTGATCAATTTTAGTGTCTGTAAAATGACAAATCAGACAAATCTGAGGTAGTGAAAATTAGGCTACAACATGTTAAGTATGCGTGTTATTTTAAGAGGCTTTAACACAGTCAGGTTACATCTTGTATATTGTATGTTCTTAAAAATAAAGCTTCTTTATTGGCATTAATGTTTCCATGAAGAACCTTTAACATCCATTGATTTTTTTCAGTTGTTATGAACCCAGTATGGGTCATATTTGTTGTTGGGTTGTTTTTTTCTTTGTTTTGCAGGATGGTGTTGGGGTGAGTGACGTCATCATTACTGAAGACTTACACCTGTGTGGGGCTGATGCCGGCAAATTTAAGCAGCTCCCTTCAGTGTGATAGTCTCGCTCTCCCTTCCTCGGGTCGTGCTCGTTCTCCCTTCAGTTGTTTGTTTTGTTTTGGCTTTTCTTCTTAATTTTCTTCTTACTTTAATAAATGTTATTCTTTTTTTTGACCCTTATACAACGTGTTATCTCCTTCTTTGTCGCGGCTTGCGAGCCGGCCGTGACAAATGGGGGCTCGTCCTTTAAATTTTTTTTGAAAGATTCTTGTTGTTTTGACGTGATTCGAAAGCGCTTTGTTTGATTTGCGTTCGGTTCTTTTGTAAAGAGAAACCGGAAGACCGATTGTTTGTATAGGGCCATTGTTTGGGATGTTTTAGACATCATTTTGAAGGAAATACGCGTTGGATTTGGCTGTTTTAAGGACGGAGANTAAACAATAAATAAACAATTCAACAATAAAAACTTGAACAATAAAAACACCAGCAGCAACACCTTAATTTTGTTATCTTATCACAAGGGTTTAAATTTAGCTTTATTTTTAAAATGTAGAATAAAAACTACATTACCCATGATGCTGTACAGAAAATTACACCAATCAGAGAGTTGAAAACAGTATATCTCTTCAGCTCCGCCCACTCCCATGAAGCACAGCAAATGTAATAAAGTCTCTCTCTCTCTCTGCTCTTAAAAAAATACTCAAATGTTTCAATATACATGTATATTTTGCATTAAACATATAGATATACAACGTTTGTAAATGAGTAGTTTTATGTTTCTACGTTATTTTTACTTTTGCAATACTTTTTTGCTTCATATCTCCTGGTTGACTTGGTTTATGGCTTATAACTCTTTAACAAAGACTTTTTAAAAATCCCAATGGGAAAAAAGAATGGGAAAAAAAAAAATCTTCGGGAAGCAGCGCTGCTGAAAGAGGGCGGATGCTGATGCAATCTGTAGTCCAGAGTAAAGTATGTGTTACAGAGTCTATGTTACATATAAAGTGTTTCTGCAGTGCTTTACCAACTAACACTTGGTCTTGCTTTACCGGCGACAACGTTTTTGACCTAGAGTCATCATTGCATTCAACGTCTCTGTGTTTGCAATGAATAAAGCCTTCAGCCAGAGAGAGACATTTGAATATTTATCCAATCTCTGGCCTGTAGAAGTGATTGTGAAGGGCATCAGTAGTCTGTGTGGGCCGCGTCTTATCTGCATGATGTGCAGCAGAGAGCCAGTTATCAGACCAGGTATAAAATATTAATACTGAGTGCACTATAATAAATATCACAGATGCTGAACACAATTTACATTTCTGCCACCATCATCAGTCTAGAAAAAAAGCGTAATTATTTTTCCACGCACACTGCTCTGCTCAAAGGATTCTGTGTGGCGATCATGCATCAAGTACCTGTGCTGCTCTCTTTACCAGCTCACCTTAAACTGCTGATTTATGGTTTTACTGGAGTGGGGCTCAAACACACGCTGTCTCTGGTGTAAGTGCACTGAATGACTAGGGTTTGCCTCTGTTTATATAGCCAGCATTGTTAGGTTTTGAGATACTGCTGGTAATTAAAAAAGAAATGATTCGCTGTCCATTAAACAGTCACATATGAGGTTTGAGAGGAATCCACATCTGCTCTTCTCTGTACATTTGTGAGTCATTAAGTGAGATTGAAAACATGCCCTGACCTGGTATTTATGAGAAACAACGTCCATAATTTGACACATGTCTTGGACACAAAACATATTCCAATTTAAGAGGGTTTTAATGCATGCACATGCATTGATTTTCACATTGACATATAAGGTGAATTCAGGTTGATTGGGACACTTTTTCCTAGTCATCCCAATGGCACAAAGTGTCCCAATCAACCTGAATTTACTATACATTCACAGCTAATATATGGGCCATTCTACAGAACTGGTGTAAACTGCTGTCCCACAGCCAAAAACACATTTAAAAAGCATTTAAGTATTCAGATTTTACATGTTTACTAAGATCCTTCTATTATCTACTGAATCCCACAATAATATTTAAAACATCAGTAAGATTTATATATATAAAATCATCATTTATTGGGTACTTTCAATTGGGAGGAGTCTGTCCCGAACCCTGACCCCTAAATTGAAATGAAAATGATATTGAAATAATTTTTGTATTTTATTTTTTAAGTGAAGTTAAAAAAATATATATTTTATATTTTATTTTTAAATCATGAAACTTTATGTAAAACATGTCCCTCATGTTCATGTCACTACTGAAACAGTGTTTGAGTCATTGTCTGAGACTGATTTTAACACACTTCTACATGTTTGATCAGGAAATCTTCCTCTCACAGCCTCTCTTTCACAGCAGATCATCATTCTGAGTTAAATGTGTTCAGAAGCCTGAAAATCTGTGTGGAGCTTTAAGGAACGTCACTAACAAACACCTTTTTCTGCAATTAAGCAAACTTTTTTGGGTGTTATTCTATAAAATTTGGTGTTTGTGTGCGTTCAACTGTTCAGATCTGTGCTAGATAACCATGTGCTGATCAGCATCTTTGAGCTCAAAAGTGTCGAAAATTGTCACGACTGAAACTTCCCCACATGTTTCAGTCGTGACTGTTTCGGTTCTGACATCATTGCTTTGGGTGATAATAGGGACACAATCGTTTATTTGGGGGAAATAAACTAAATTTGAGTACAGTTATGCAAATCATTAGTGTTTTAATGTGAGTTAAATCGTGTCATGTGATGCGGTCACTACCAACACATTACTGTCACTACCGGACATGTGCATCACGACCGAAACATGGATGATTTGTCAAAAATAAAGTATATTAAATGATCAACTCAGATGTTATTATAGTGTTTGATTCAATGTTTATTCAAACTATTGAATCTTCACTTTGAAATCAGTTTGAGAAACTTTATGACTTTTACAAAGAAAGATTGGATCCAAAATACAACAAATCTCATAAATCACACTTGAAATATTGTTAAAATTGTTATTGTTATTGATTTACCTGTGAAAATACCTTTAAAAAAATAGCAAAATATATATTTCCAAGGTAGATGTAAACACAATCTTAACAGGTCAATGAAACACTTCTTATTAAATTATGTATTATTGTGTTTCGGTTGTGTCAAATTTGGGGAGAGGAAAAATATTCACAAAATATAATATGAGAATTAACTGCACAATTACTAGAAATGTGTAGCTTGGATATTATACAATTTGCATAAATACAACATTTGTGGAAAAAGATTTTTTTTCAAGATGTTTCCAACTNTGTGTGCAATTAAATATATATATAAAAAAAAAAAATTTGTTCACTTTCTTTTTAAAAATATCCATTAAGTGCATCAGCAAATTATATATTTAATTTCTATTTGCCATGATTTTCATATTAAGAATAGCTATTGTAACCTTTTTTATTGCATTTTATTGCACACGCAAATAAGCGAAATCTCTGTGATTTCTGAGGATAACTTTAGTTTTTCTTCTTGACATGTAATCGCTGAGAGCAATCTTATTATCATATTTCTCCAAATGCTGGTCTCTCACGCCTCTTTTCGCGCGCGCAATAGGGAGCGCGCGAGTGAGAGCCGCACACTGACGTTTCACGAGCACACAGAGAGAGCGAGAGCGAGAGAGAGAGAGAGAGAGAGAGAGAGAGAGAGAGCATCATTACTCCATCAACACCTCGCAGAGACAGTGCAGAGCCGAACGCACCTGTGCGCAACTTCACGAGCGACTTCTGCGCCAGAGTTGCAGCATGTTTCCCGCGCGGCATCTTCACGAGGCTTTTGCTTAATGCGCTGAACATTTCTGGAGGACATTTCTTTTCCAGCTCATGTGAAATCTGTCTTTGGAATGATGGGGACCTTACATGACAGTATTGGATTTGTGCTCTTTTCCTGTTTGTCCATTCAAGTTGGATTTTCTCTTGATGGTAAGAACATTTACGGATGAAAATACAGACTTTGTAATGCATCTTTCCGCAATATAATACACTGTTATTAACTTTACATTTTCTAACATAATCAGCAGCAACTCAAAATATGCTCTCATTGTCTATTAGTACCGTTAAAACGATCGCCTCATATATGTGTGCAGTCTTTAAATAAAAGGCTGAGTGACAAAAGTTATAAGGACGCGATCCTGTTGTCCGTGACGAGAGGAGAAACGGAAAAATCAACTGTTGATTTCGGAGAACGCGTCGCGTTTGGTCTGGTTTCTGTGCTTCTCCTTCACATGAACTCGAACTATGTGTTCTTTGCCAGCATTATTGGTAGTAAAGGGTAATTTTGAAGGAACAGCACGCGCGACTTGCATCTCAAGTGGCGGATGCTCAGAACTGGGCTTCGTTAGACGGACTGCGGTTGTTTTTCAGCACCACGGACAGCTCCCGTTAAACCCGGGATAAAAGCAGGACGAGAGGGAGAAAGTCCTTCATTTAATGCCATTTAACAAAGAGAGGCTCTGCTGTATATTCGATATTCTAGTCTCGAAG
>RJVU01068486.1:563438-642096 GCA_003731715.1 Anabarilius grahami | reverse complement strand
GACATTTTAATGCAAATATTTTGTTATTTTATTAAAATAATAAAAAAAAATTGTATTAATTTATTACAATTTAATTATATTATAATTTTAATAAAATATCATATATAAATATAAGAGTTCAGTATAAGCACTGGTAGATTATCTGTCTTTAATTTCATGTTAACTTGTTTCTTCTCTCCTGCAGGAAAGTTTACAGATTTCCCTTCTAACATCACTGCACGGGAAGGACAGAACATTGAAATGGCATGTGCCTTTCAAAGTGGGATGACCTCGGTTTACTTAGAGATCCAGTGGTGGTTTATTCGTGCTCCGGAGGAACTGATTACGAGCGAGGAGGATGAGGACGATACGGAGGTAATAACATTTTATGCAGGGGGTTAAGGAAGGGTTAATTGTTCATAACGTCATTCCAGCCTACAGGAGAAGTCTCCTAAGCACTGTTAAGCATCCTCGGCACGTTGCATGAGTTTCTCCCTTCTTGATGCACATGCATCCATTTTATCCACCCACTCCGTTGCACTTTTAATTGATTGGATGAGCTGTTTTTTATGTGGTGACCCTGTCGCTGAGACGCTGCTTACTTGTTGTGTTTGTATTGCTGCTGTTTCCCTTCTGCTGCTATAAACCACCTCAGCAATTACTTTCACTCATGTTCCTCCTGTCCTTGTGAAGGCAGAGCGTGCAGAATTCCCACTCATGCCACGTAATTAGTGCCCTAACCCTCCACGTCAAAACACACACTTACACAGAGCACAATACATGTCAGACTAATCAGCTGTTTTGCTCAAGGATGTTGACTTGCAAGCAGGAGCCTGATTCATGCTTCATGATTCATAGTGAATGCAAGACTCCTGAGGCTTTGAGATCCGCAACGGAATCGCTGTGACACTCATTTGGAGATCACTGGTCCTTTGAAGGACAAAACGCAGAAGTGAGGCCTACTGTGAGTAACATCGAGCGTGTGCATTAGAGACGCCACTGGCTGAATGTGTGTGACGACATGTTTAACGACAAAATGTTTGCGAGCGTCAACAAACGATCTGAGTCACGGCTTGCGTGTCGTTATGGTGGTTTCTGGCAGGTTGAGAGATGTCTTTAGGCTGTAACAATACAGTCGGTTGTTTCTGCGAGAGCATTTGGCAGTTCACTGACATCAAACAAGTTTTTTTGGTTTTCCGTTTGATAAATGCCTTTTTGTTCGCTCCGACCGCACAGGAAGAAGAACGTCCTTTATTGTTCTTGCTCAGATTTAACACTGCAATCACTAAGCCGTTGTTGTCTCTCATCACACACATATTGCCGAGGCTTTGATCCATGGGATCTATCAATTTGGACTGTGGATGGGAGAAGCTGTAGTGCATCGATGATTGAATCTCATTCTTCTTGGAGTATTGTGCGTCAGACGACACGCAGCTGGGTCCCTGACGAGGAGAAGTCAGCGAAGAGACGTCCTATAAAAAGACATCTGGAATTATAAGACGGGTGACATCCGTCATTGGCTTCTGATCAAAGCGTTCACCTCTGAAGAGTGGCTGTTAGGAATGATACGCGCCGGACTGCAGCGGTGCTGTTGTTGTGTCACAGTATAACGTATAATGGATATGATCCATGCCCTGAATCTGTAGGCATCGATATGCACAGTATAATGGCTGCTGACAGCGAGATATAGAAGCTCACGGTGCTATTAATAGTGGTGAATGAGGGATAGTACCCGTTCTGCTCTGTAATGACACACAAGGACTCACCTCTGCTCAGGCCGCAGCACTTCTGCTGTAATCGTCAAAAGTCTCTCCATGTGCAGCGCTCAAATTGGATGAATCGTGGCTGTTAGTGTGGGGATGCTCATTTCTGATGTCCTGTAGCAAGGCAAGAGGTCATTTAACAAAAGAGCTACAGCCCACATAAAATGCAAATGATAATGCAATTGCGAATGCAAAGATCTACTTTATTTGCATACTTATGGGAGCTTCTGGGCTCGAAGTTCATTCGCTGATGGTCTCGAGTGAATTCGCTGGATTTATTCCAGGCAGTCGTGTTCTTCTGTGAACTTTATAGAGTATACGGCAGTGCTGCGACTTAGGGAAGTTTATTAATACACTTTTTTCAGAAAGAGATCAAGACTTGGGAAGACAGATCATTTTTAGATGAACGCTACCTTCTAGCACTGAATGTGAACGCAGCGATAATTAGAGAGTGTCAAATGGGAATCACCAAACAACATATTTTTATCATCACTGCGCTTTTGTGCAAAGATGACTAGTCATGGCAATACCTCAAATCATGCAATTATGGCTGTTCTGCCCACATTCAGAGGGGATTTATTGAATAGAAAAGACATTTTAAGTCTAAAACAATTGACATGTCAAGATTTAGATACTGCATGATATAGTTTATTACCTTGGCCTTGATTGTTGGTTAATAATGAACTGTCACCAGAGAAATTATGGTAACAATAAGAAGCAAAACTGTGTGAAATAGTTCTGTAAGCACTGCGTAAAAACACGAAATATTCTCTGAACAAAATAATTGCTTGATTGCATCCTGTTAGGACAAATGCCCTGCTTAATAGCATGCCTTACCTTTTCTTTGACTTTATTTTATAAGGGATAAATTACCATTGGCATTTCAGACAAGAAAATAACAGTTCCTCCGGCTGTAAGAGGATAGATCCATCAGTGTAATCGTAATATGCAGGTTTGTTGGCTGTATGACAGGAGCGTGACCAGTCGAACATGCTTCTTCTTCATGACTCACAGGCTGGAATTATGCAGCAGAAGTTCACATTACATATCATATGCAGATCCTGAAGGGCTTCGGCTCAGATCTTACACACTTGCCAGATATAATCTGGATAAAACAGTTCAAAGAGAATGTGAGAAGTATTATTGCATACTAATGCCACATTCACACACCACCATTCAAAAGTTTTTCCAAATAAATGAATAGTTTTATTCAGCCAGGGTGCATTAAATTGATCAAAAGTGATGATAAAGACATTCATAATGTTTCTATTTCAAATAAATGCTGTTCTTTTGAACTTTCCATTCATTAAAGAACCCTGAAAAATAAAATATATGATGGTTTCCACAAAAATATGACTGTTTTAAGCAATGGTAAAAATCAGAAACGTTTATTGAGCAGGAAATCAGCATGATTCAGCTATGATCACAGGAATAAAATGCATTTTGCAGTATATTCACATAGAAAACAGAATACTATTTCACAGTTTAGCTGTGATAATACTCTGGATCAAAACACAGGTGAAGAAGAAGCAGAAACAAGTGATGAAGCATGTAAAATAACGCAATCATCAAACATTAAACAGCATATAAATCAAAACTGCCACACGTTACTGAATGAAATGTCGACACATGAAGGGTTAATGACTGAGAAGGTTTGGGGGTGTTGATGGACTTGATCTACTCCATCTGTGTTTTGATCATAGTTCTGAATGAAGTCTTTGACAAAAACGTGATTTACTCCAATTTTTGTTCAAAATGTTGCTTTTCCCCCACATTCAAGAGTTGATAATAAAATAATGCATAAAGCTAGAACAGAGTCTCTGTTCTTTCTTTTGATATATTGTGTGTTCAGATATTCACACAGACAAATATTCTGGCCGCAGTTTTGTGAAAATGATCAAAAATACTGGCGTTGAAAGGGTTAAGCTGAATGAAAATGAGAAATGTTGCCTTGGGAACTAGCTGAAATAAAAGAAGTTATCATTTGTTTTATTTTTTAATGCTTTTTATGGTTTTAGTTTTAGTTTAGGCTCATGTATGTAGGCAGTAGGCAGCGAGACAAGCGCACTAGGTTTTGGAGCACAGTTCTAGTGTCCACATTGATCCAAGTTGACAAGAAATTCATTGGACAGACATCAGGCAGTTTCTCCTTAAACTCCGACCGGCTCTGCTGCTAGTGGCATGACTGAAGGTATTTTCGGTCATTTAAAGCTTAATTGACAGCTACCACTGATTCTGCCGCAGTACAAGCAGAAGGCCTTTTATCACTTAAGGTTTCACACAAATGTCTCGTTTTCCCAATGGAAATGACTGGCCGATCTACACAGCACACTCCCTACGAGTACAAACTAATGCAAAATCCATATCAACCAGTCTGTCTCTCTATTTAGCCCAATTACCACCCAGTCCACTATCTAAGTCCCTCCGCCAGACTTTAAAGACAATAAGCCCTGAAGGTCAATGAAAGCGCGTGGCTCCGATATCTGCATCCATCAGCGTGGGCTATTGTTAGGACAGACACATTCATAATCAATGCAGCGCTGCTCTGATGAAGCTCTCCATCTGCCCATGATACTGAGTTTGAACCGGCAGTGTCCTTTTCCATGATTTTTTGACCTGTAGCCTCAAGCCAAGTCAAGGCTTGGAAATGTGGATAAAGAAATGGTCACGAAAAAGGAAAGGAGAAGAAAACAACTCTCTCTAGCATTGACACTCAGAGCTTATTATTGAGACAATGCACCAATATGGCTTAATTGGAAGAACTGTGTGGCAGTTATTAGACAGAGTTCATTTATAGCAGTAGCATAACACTAATGAAAAGCTTATTATGATTACAACTAATTAATGCTTGTAAAATTCTCAGAAGTCATAAATGTGTTGACAAGCCAACAAACTTTCAAATGAAAATGTCAAGGTTTCATTGCGAGTCTTCTGTGCACGGACACATTGCTTTAGTGGTTATAAGAACTCGTATGAATATAATATACATGTCACTAGGGAGTTTAAGGCTGTATTAGTAATGGGCAACTTTTGTGTAGCTTCAAGCACAATTTTTCATTAGCAATAGTTGCGTGGAGTTTCTCAGTCCCATCGGGCATTAGCAGTGGAATGGATGTCATGATGGCTGAAAACGGCTGCTAATAGACTCTGAGTTGAGATGGAGGTGTTTTGAGAGAGCTCTAATTTCAGCACAGCTTACTGTTGCATTTCAATTTAATGGGTTTTCAGCCCTCTTAGAGAGAATATAGGCCGGTTTCGGTCTGTACGGTTTCGACAACCACCAACTATTGCACTACAATTACACTAATGCTTCATTCATTAAGGATAGATTAAATTGATCGAAAGTTACAGTAAAGACTTTTATAATGTTTCAGTTTCAAATAAATGCTGTTCTTTTGAACTTTTTTATTCATCAAAACACCCTGAAAAATAAAATGTATGACAGTTTCCACAAGAAAATAAAGCTGTTTTCAACACTGATAATAATCATAAATGTTTCTTGAGCATCAAATCATCATATTAGAATGATTTTTGAAGGATCATGTGACACTGAAGACTGGAGTAATGATGCTGAAAATTCAGGAATAAATTACAGTTTACTATATATTCACATAGAAAACAGCTGATTTACATTGGAATGATATTTCACTGTTTTACTGTATTTTTGATCAAAATAACACAGCCATGGTGAGCAGAAGAGACTTATTTCAGAAACATAAAAACTTCAGACTTCTTTCAACGGCATTAAAACATCTTTTGAACAATAATGTGTAATAAGATATCCAATGGTATAATTTAAAATTTAATCAGATCCGTATTTTTTGCATATACAAAAACAATTTGAATGAATGAACACCCTCAAACCTACACACGTAAATTTATACTAAACACAGCAATAAAGGTCTTTACACACTGAGTCCGAAATTCACGTCTGAAATTTTTGCACGTTAAAAAAGAAATACGACCTCATGTCGTGTCAATCGCGTTTACACACTGCCTCCGAAACTTTCGTTCGTCATTAAAAAATTTGGATCAGGTTTGATTTTCTCATCCGTGGCACGCATTTTGAGAGATGTTTTGACAATTCAGAGCCACCGTACAAGCGAACGGCAAAATCCCGAATGCAATCTGCCAAGTTGATCCACGTCGTCTACAGCACAAACAAAGCAGCAGCACTGTATGACAAACAACGTGCGGAATACAAAGAGACAGAATACAAAGACAGATTGTGCCAGTAGCAAAGCATCAAACTGAGCAACTGACATCCTGAACTTTGAATCGCTCGGGATAATCATGAGGTGAACTCTCCTTTCTTTGTAAGCAATCTCGGGATTGGATGGACCCAATATTTCCTCTTTCTTTTTCTCTTTTTAAGTAGAGAGAGGACAACTAAATCATGCTCACTGCTTGAAGACTCCATTTTGTATTGTTTTGCACATTTTTTCATTCATTAATACGCATGAGACTCAGTGTTCAAGGTCTTGTGCATGCGTGACGAATTTCTAGGATCACAAATACGAAAAAACGCATACGGAAATTTCAGACTCAGCGTGCAAAGGCCTTAACCGTCCAATTTGAGTCATAAATTTTACATAGTGCATGGACCTGAACCAGTGATTTTTTTTTTATCTGCTCATAATTAACCATCCAAAATAATCATTTTACTTTCCAATGATGGGAATCGTTTAGATGAGCTTGTTTGATTTTTTTTTTTTAAACTACTGTCAAATATTGTAGTTAATTAGTGGTTTTGAGAAGCACTGAGACAATGCAGGTCGTGTTGCCATTTCAAGCTGATTTCTAAATGTCACGACTTTTGAACCTAAAGCAAAATGATACATGCCTGTGGTTGTGTTTCTTAATTTTCAGTGACATATGAACCTTGTTTTCATTGACAAGCTGTGATAACTGAACAAAGGCTTTGATGGCAGGCACGAAATCACGGAAAGCCCCTCGGAGGAATTAACTGGTGTCGATTACGCATTCAGTCAGCATAACTGGCAACAAAAACTGAAAAGAAGAGATATTCATCGGCCCACTGGAAAACAAAAAAAAGGAAACTGGCCTGCTTGATGATTTAGAGTGAAGCTTCAGCGGGATGATGAGTATAAATGTGTGTGGGCAGTCACTCTTTTAATCTTGACTCTGGGCCGTTGAGGATTTGGAGATCCCAGCATAATGGATTCTTTCCACAACTGCCATAGCTGTGCGATAAAGAGAGGCTGCCACCAGCTTCCCAGAGAGAGGAGTGACCGGACAGATGATCATGTAGAGGGAGGGCGAATCAGCAGCCATGTAATGTGCAGAAGAGATGCCAGCAGCACAGTCCAATTCAATTTAAGGGATCAAAACAAAAGTAGTTCCCTTTGAAGACACTGGGCACTGTGGGCTCCAATTAGTGAATGACTCGCATTTGATCTCTCTCTCTCTCTCTGGAACGGGATTCAACAAGTGCACGTGCGTTCACATGTGTCTCTGGTGTAACTTCATTGTTAAAGAGGACATAATATGCTATTTATGAGTATGAAAAAGCTCTGCAAACTTCCAGTTCTTCTCTATATCAGTGTCAGTGTTTCTGAACTCCATCTTGAGTTTTCTTCACAAGATTCCTCATTTCAATAATTCATACGCAGAATAAAGGGGCGGGGCCTGGTTGAGTTAGTTAGGAGTGTGTTGAAACTGGTGGTTATGGTAAGGGGCGGGACATTTCCCAAACACCAATCACAACACAGTGCTCCAGCCGACCAATCAGAGCACATTGTGCTTTTCAGAAGGAGGGACTTCATAGAGACAGGAACTAAACAGAGCGTTACTGACAGACTGGGAAGAGAGGAGCTGCAACAATGAGGAAAATAATCAACATTCAATCTAATAGAGCACAAAAACAACATGAAGACTTTGAGAAAGTGCAAAAAAAAAAAGGAAAAAAAAGAGAGAGAGACATTTAGACATAAATAAGAGAGAGAAACAGCCAGAAATCTGTAAAAAAAAAAATGGTTACAAAATGGGGCCTTCATAACCATGTACACATGCCAAATCTGCTTTGCTTTTTTAAAATACAGATAATGACTATTATAACACAGGTGGTAAAATAAAAGGCCACATTCTGACAAAGTTGTCTTTTCCATGAAACAGTTCAGTAAACAGAAAGACAAAACACCATCATCGCACTAAAATAATGCTATAAAATGAACTAAACAACATAACATGTAACATAAAGTGTATATAACATACAACAAAACCAACAGGAAATATAATTATTCAGTTACTGTAAACTTCCTATGGGTTTTTCAGCATGTAAATTACTTGCATAACAATATCTTAGTGTAAACATGTATGGTTGAATATATTGTAAAATTCAATTGTAAATTATATGGTAAATCATGCATCAAACAACAGTATTTTACAGTTACCTGACATGTATAAATGGCAAAGTAATTAACAGATAACATGTTCACTGGAGCTGCATGAATCTTGTTAGAGATGGCTGTGGAAAAGAGAAATAAAAATAAAGTTCGGCTCTCTCATATTTTCAATATCTCCGTCAGTATTGTGTGTTTTCTTCCTGTTCTTATCTCGTTTGTTGTGGAACTGGAATTCGATTCCCAGATTACCAGAATCGCACCTCAGCAGGAAATTACTAATGGATTTTGACTGGAATCCCATCAGGACGGCCGGCGTTTGATTCCACTGAAGGATTACATGAAGGCAGCGTATTGGAAGTATTGAATGGCTCCTGAACTTCTGTATAAAGAAAGCTTTCATTTCTTCATTTCTTCTTCCTGCTCTTTCAAGGCAGCGCTGCATTGATATTCCTCAAACATTCAACGTTAGAGTTTGTTCTAAACCCTTGAGAATAAAGTTAATTCATCTCGAATCGCTCCGTTCAAACCTCGCTCTGTAGTTGCACATATATTTTTAGTTTTTACAAACTTGATACTTTTTTATAAAATCATTATATTGATTTTGAAAATTGTACTGAGAATTTTTTTTTTGTTGTGTATAAACTGGTCGGACAGACATGGAGAGATGTTTTTCTGTTTACTCTCTTGGAGACTTGCAGCTTCTTGTGACGTGGAGATAAAGCACTTTGTCTTGATGATCCTCACAGTGATTTATATTCAAATCGAGCACTTCATGAGGTGTGAATTTCTCCAACACAGGTATTCATCAAAACTTTATTAAACTAAGTCAGGCTAATTTATCCCTCAGGACTTTAATTAAACATCAGTGAATGATTTATTCAACATATGGGGCTGACTTACCCCGAATATCCCTCCTACACTGCTACAAATCCTACAAATCCCTAACCTGCTCGAGACCGAGATCTCCTCCGCCGCAATTTCCATTCCCGCTCATGAGATTCCCTTCAAGTGCCGCGGGGAGACGGAAACCTGCAGCTCTCGGGTGGAACGGGTTCAATTAAGAGCCAGTCGTGACCCTATGGAGATGAGGATTGGGAACAGCGGTGAAGGACCGTAAAGGAAATGAGGTTTTTCACATAACAGAATGACATAAGACAACACCTATCTTGATGTGTGTGATGACTTTGAGCCTCATGGCCACACTTTCCTCAAAATGAAGAGGTTTCGGCCACGGATACGTCCTGCTCGAATGGAAATGCCACTGCGTTTTGTTTTTTAGTGCTTTAATTGCCACTAACCGAGAGAACAGTTCATCTTTTCACAAGCAAGTTCAAAACATCCTCGCCGATTCCCTCGATGTGAGTTTGTAAAGTGAGCAGAATTAAAACATGTAGTACACGTGTAGCTCAGTAACCTTGTGAAAAAGAAGTAACGTGTGACTTTAGATATTTGAAGCACTCTACAAGTGAACATTCAATATCACAAATTCAAAGTATACTCTAAAAATGCTGGGTTGTTTCAACCAAGTTTGGGTCAAATATGGACAAACGCAACTGTTCGATTTAAAAATGTAATTTAAAAATGTAAACCGACGGTTAGGTTTGTTAATATTTGACCCAACCATGGGTTGAAACAACCCAGCACTTTTTATATTGTTTAATTGCAGATAATATATTAATAATGAAATAAATCGGCATTTATAGAGTAAACTTTCATGACTATGTTTATTCCAATGTGTTAAAGTACAGTTTAAAACATTGTTTTAATGAAATTTTGTCATTATTTAAAGAAGTGCACTTGTTTTGATGTGCTGACTAACATACTAAAGCGCTTGATTGTTATTTTATCTGCATTATTCGACATTATTTAAAATTAATATATTTAAATGTACTAAATTGCAACTTCATCATTACACTGTAAAAAAAAATTTGTTGGTTTAACTTAAAGTAAGTTATTTGGTTGCCTTACAATTTTGAGTTAATTGAAATTAAAAAATCAGATCAGATTCAATCAACAGAAACTCAAACTATTACGTTATCTGAACCACATTAATTAAGTTGATTTGACAAAAGAAAAAATTTGTTTTTTTTATAGTGTACAAATGTGTAACATATTCAAATACATGACATACAAGTTTCAATAGAATTGACATTATTGTATATTTTGGTTGACCAATTAGAAATGACATATAAAGAGGTACTTAAGTGGATTAAAAACACTCTACACTCAAGAAATTCTGGGTTACAAACAACCCAAGTTGGGTTGAAAATGGACAAACCCAGCGGTTGGGTTGTTTTAACATATGTTTGCCTGTTTCAAAATGACTATATGTCTGGATTAAAATGAACCCAAAGTATGTTGGAAATTAAAAATCAGACACATAATAACTAGAGGCAACAATAATAATCAAAAGGTGAACATTTATTAATAGACAATTTAATAAATGTTTATTGTTTAATTATTATTCATTAAACTTATTAATAAATGATCATTTATTAAACATATTAATACATATTAATTTCCAACATATTTTGGGTTCATTTTAAGCAAGAAATACAGTAATTTTTAAACAATAGTTGAGTTAAATAAAACTACCCAGCAGGTTGAGCAAACATTTAACCCAACTGCTGGGTTAAAACAACCCAATCACTGGGTTTGTCCATTTTTAACCCGACTTGGGTTGTTTTTTATCCAGCATTTTTTAGAGTGTAAGATTGAGCTGATTGCTTTTAATACACATTTAAACTAGAATACATTTTCATTTAATTGAAATTAACATGCATTTAAGTGTCAAAACATCTGCTTCACACTTAAGTAGTATATGAGTTCCATATCAAGGTTTGCATTGCAGTGCATTGTGGGAGACGCCTGTCAGAGCTATGATGTTTCTCTCTAACTATCTCATTCACTTGTTGTCCTGAAAGGCATGAGAATGACTGACTGGCAAACTGGGGAAAGCCTTGAGTGCCCTGTCTAGTTACCTAATACAGTCTTTGTTGGACGTGAATAAAACATTGCGGCATCAAAACAGCTAGCCTAAAATTAGTTTAGAAAGATGATTTACTCTATTTTTGGTCAGTACCACAGACATCAGAGCAGATAAAAAAATCTAAACTTTTATTCAAGTACTTCTGGGATTGTCTGTAACATAAAATATACATAACGTGTGGTTGAGAAGACTGCGTGAGCAGCTGCTTCATACATATGAATGACAATCGCTTTTGTTTCAATTTCGTTTGCGGCACTTTGATTACGTTAAACACCTGATGGATCATGTGTCACATGGGCTCATCTAGATCAGATTAGATTTCATAATTGCACTTCTTCTACACAATTCAGTCGCCATAAATGTTTGTGTTCACATGACTTGTGTTTTACTCTTCAACTTTGACATGCTACGACAGATTAATTAAAGATTAATTTAATAGGTGAACTAAACAATTCTACTTCTTGTCAGTAATAAACACATTATTCAAACTTTCACACATCAGAACCCCTGGACTAATGACTTTTCCAAAGGCTAATGGAAGTCAGGTGTTGCAGTCAGTGAAATGAGACTGAAGGTGCGGGTTAGACGTGCGCTGCTCTCCTGAAACCTTAAAGTCACCATGAAATCAAAATGGATGACTCTTAATTAATTTTTTTAATGGAATATTGCAGTATTCTAAATGATTTATCGGTGCACATCATCATTATTGTGCTAAATTCATGTTCCTGGTAATCTTGAATCAGAATATCTTCCTCTTGCAGCATCTCTTCTCTTCTCTGATGACGAGGGCGGGGCAACCTGTCACTCACATGAGATCCACCAATAGCAAACCACAACCATCCAATCAAAATCAAGCCCCGTCCTACATTTGTTCTTGTTTGAGAAGCCATTTCACTTGGATATACGACACAATAGAGAAGAAAAGGGAGCTAGAATTGTTGAATTGTGTATTTGACATTCTGGATGCATTAGTGGTGATGATAATCATCTGATATGCAAAGCCATATGGTGTCTGTAACATTGCAGTGCATTGGCAATTATGCAGATTAATTATTACAGCTCAAATATGGCAAACGAAAATAGAACTTGAAGGTTGGAACTGGCGTGTAAATCAGGCTAGAAATAAATAATAAGAAGTTATTCACTCTTGACAATATCTTCTTACCCACGTTACCGTCCTTGAAGGTCCATTTTATGTTCTAATAAAGCAGTAAATATTGAATGAGCAACTCCACTTATGATTAGCTGAAGGTTGAGTGGGACCTTGACGAGATATAATGATGCGAAACCTGAATTTAGCGGATCTCGGCTTTGATGTTTTTCATGAAATTAATTTCCTCACCCTGTACAATATCAAAAATAGCTCATTGTTAAAACAGGTAAATGATAAGTGAAGTCTCATAAGGGAAACATCGCTCTTGTGACATTCTCCTTCAAAGCCTTATCCTTCGATATTATTATTCAAAACACAGACGTGGCTCAAACTCAACATGATTTCATGATATTTATATTATTTATGGGTATTTCTTCAATGATGGGCACTTTTGGACTTCATAAACTCCCTTAACACTCTCTCGTTATTTGAATCTGTCCACTAGCAGTGTAAATATATGAAGTGGTGTTATTCTAGTATCGTTGAGATACTATTATTGTTTTTGTTTTATCAATACTTTAAAAAAGTTTTAATTTTCATACTTTCTTTTATTTAAATTTTTGGTTAAAATGTTAGTAATTTTGTTGTGTGTTTTTATCATTTCTGTTAATTTTTATAAATATGTCCAAATAGTTTTTATTATTAATTTATTATTTAATCATATATATTTTTTAATTTCAATTTTATTTTATTTTAATTCTAGTGAGTTTTTCTATGGTTTTAGTTCACTATATTAACCCTGTGCAGTACATCACAAGATAATCGATCAATCAGTCTTTCTTTCTATCTTTCTTTTTCTTTCTTTCCCTCTATGTTGGAAATTACATTTTTAACTTTTTAACAGATTTCTGTCTCTCTAAGGATAATTTCACATGCATTTTATACACACTAAATACATACAATGAAATAATATTTCCAGAGTACAGCTTGATTAGATTCATTGACGGGCGAGCTGCAAGTTTCAAATGATTGTCAAACAGCAAGCACAGACTATCCAAAAGCAGCATTCAGTGTCTGAATTCACTCGCTCGTTTTCATTCACTCCTTCAAGTGAACTATATTAGTGTGGAATCAGTCCAATCTCATTGACGAAACATCATCCAGTGACGCATGACGGTGTACCGCGGAAGCTATAAAGGATTCCTGGACCAAACATCAGCAGCTTCTGTCCCTTCTGTCTCTGTCTCTGGTGTTGTTTGTCCTATAGGACTCAGATAATGGCGAGTAAGCAGCAGTTTAGATTGTGTGTGTCTCCCTGCCCACGCTGCATTACGGGTGGAGACACTCATGATCTTTGTGTGGTCTGCTTGGGAACGAAGCACATCTGATCTCGAGGGGATGATTCTGTTCACCGTGAATGTGTCCCGCTGAGGACGCTCCACTCCCGCCCGGCACTTTTCAAGGAGAGTGCTTCAGGTCCCGCTGCTGGCAACACGCCCTTCTCAGGGTTACAGTCATAACTGAGACGTTTTCTTTGTTTTCTTCACACATCATGTCAAGATCTTCTTGACAACAGAAAAACTGTTGTCTCCTTGGTAACCAAGGGCACTAACTTCATAAATAGAGAAGATACATTAGAAGAAAAAAAAAGTTCATGGTGGTTCTATATAGAACACTAGTGTTCTTGACTCAATTTAAAGAACCTTTATGCCAAAAATGTTCCTAATACCCCACAGATCATTTATTATAGCTTGTGAAATTTGCCCCTATTTGGGTGTGAGCAAAAACACGCCGTTTTTGTGTGTGTCCCTTTAAATGCAAATGAGCTGCTGCTCCCGCCCCCTTTCCAGAAGAGGGCGGAGCTTTAACAGCTCAACAACAACAAAGCTGGAGAATCTCACGCAGCCAAAATGAGGATTGTCAGTAACAGTGTTCAGCCTTACATTGTTCAAACCGGAGTCGACACTGATGGAGAGACTCAGGAAGAAGTTACAACTTTTAGAATGAAACTGGACGTTTCTGAATGGTTAGTGGATAAATGTATGTAGTTGCTGTGGAGTTGATTCAACTCATCCACTAGCATGTGCCGTCATGTTCATCTTTTGTGCAAAAACCGTAAGGACACCAGTGTAGTGTACCTGTTTGTCAAACATAGCCATACACACCAGGCTAATGTTTATGATTGCTATCAAATGATGTTAATGGTCTAATTTTTTTTTCAAAAATATCAGTCGGACAGAAACGCTCTTTTTTTAGCAATCGATCTTGCCAGGGTCAACTTGCAGACTATCCAAGCTAACAAGACTCTAAATGGTGTTCAGTACTCGTCTGTGCAGCCAACGACAGAACAGTTAGTACGCTTTGCTCCAACTTTTGACATGGCGTTAGAACTGGCACAATGACTTCGCTTGCGAAAACAAAATGACGGTGCCGTGGGTGGATGTGAATATGCAGATTAATTGCCGGTAATATTATAATAAGATCCCCTTTCTACGTCACAAGGGGAGCAACATCTGAGCGGCTCGTTTTTTCACATGCTTGCAGAGAAAGACTTACCAAAACAGTTACTGGATTTTCCTTTTTCACATTTTCTGGGTTGGTAGATGCACCGGGGACCTGATTATAGCACTTAAACATGGAAAAAGTCAGATTTTCATGATATGTCCCCTTTAAACGATTGCATAATGCTTTCATGTTTTACAGATTATTTACATTTTTTTGTAGTGATAAAAGTATGCTTAATTCATGAAATTATATTAAAATTTAAACGGAATTAAAACAAAACAAATGAAAACTAAATCCATAAAAAGTTCTATATATGAAGCGGCGGACGGAACCCTTTAAGGTTCCATATAGAATCTTTTCTTCTAAGAGTGAATGAACTCGTGAGTTTAGCAAAGTTTGGCCTTGGGTGAAGTAAAGTAATCCTCCAAACGAGCTCAGTGATGTGTGAATGTCATTTGTACTGTATTCAGAACAACAGTGACGTTTCCATTTGAGACTGTGTTGACATGATGCTTGTTTTCTTGCAGCAAACACATGTCTGTTGTTTCATTGTGCCAGGTGAGCCTTTCAAAGCAAACATTTACACATCTCAAAACCATATCTGTATCAGTTTGACTGTGTTTCTCCTCAGAGGAGACAAAGAGGCAGTTGAAAGCACAGAAACAGAGGCTGGAAAAAGAAAGCTAGGGATTGCAGGAAGACCAGCGCCATTTCTTGTGAGTGAAAGAACGGGTTTCAGTCTGTCACTCACTGGGGAAACGGGATGTCTGGTTAGAGTCTGAAACCATCAATAATACAGCTGTCACCACTGGTAACCACGTCCATTTACATTTACATTTACATTTATGCATTTGGCAGACGCTTTTATCCAAAGCGACTTACATTGCATTATACTATACATTTGTATCTGAGTATGTGCAATCCCTGGGATCGAACCCATGACCTTGGCATTGCTAGTGCCATGCTCTAACCACTGAGCTACAGGAAAGCTGTCCAGTCACTGCGGCACATCTGCGGACGCTAAATGACCTCAAGCTGGGCTAAAAATGCCGCTATGATAGTGAACCAGCTTGCTGAAGCTACTGTGAGAGTTTAAAAATGAGGAGTATAGAAATAAAGCATGAATAATGTGCTTTACTTGCAAATTAATGCTGCCTTCAAATCAGGTCAGGCTGATCATACTGTATGTAGGAGATTTTTTTTTGGCAGTTTAGAAGATGATACTGATGGCATTGTTTACAGAATTGAGTATATTTTTTTGGCAAATATTTTGATGAAAGGTAAAGGATTTAAGTTTTTTGTTGTTGTCATTGTAGTTGAAATACATTCTCTTGACTCAGTTTGTTCACAGACTACTCTTAGTATGCTATTCATGGATTTATCTACCCCAAAAGTGTAAACATTGAGCTTCTCAGGCACTATCTAATCATTGAGAGTGTCTGCTCAGATCTGCCAATCGCTTTCCAGCTCATCCTATAGCGAGATATTGGGGTGTGGCTACTGTAGCAGGATGAAAGTTTGGGGCATGGCTACTGTAGCAAGACGAGAGTTTGGGGTGTGGCTAATGTAGCAAGACGAGGGTTTGGGGTGTGGCTACTGTAGCAAGATGAGAGTTTGGGGTGTGGTTACTGTAGCAGGATGGGAGATTGGGGCGTGGCTACTGTAGCAGGATGCGAGATTGGGGCGTGGCTACTGTAGCAGGATGAGAGTTTGGGGTGTGGCTACTGTAGCAGAATAAGAGTTTGGGGTGTGGCTACTGTAGCAGGATGCGAGATTGGGGCGTGGCTACTGTAGCAAGACGAGAGATTGGGCGTGGCTACTGTAGCAGGATGAGAGTTTGGGCATGGTTACTGTAGCAGGATGGGAGATTGGGGTGTGGCTACTGTAGCAGGATGAGAGTTTGGGGCGTGGCTACTGTAGCAGGATGCACGATTGGACGTGGCTACTGTAGCAAGATGAGAGTTTGGGCGTGGTTACTGTAGCAGGATGGGAGATTGGGGTGTGGCTACTGTAGCAGGATGAGAGTTTGGGCATGGTTACTGTAGCAGGATGAGAGTTTGGGCGTGGTTACTGTAGCAGGATGGGAGATTGGGGTGTGGCTACTGTAGCAGGATGAGAGTTTGGGGCGTGGCTACTGTAGCAAGATGAGAGTTTGGGCGTGGCTACTGTAGCAGGATGAGAGTTTGGGGCGTGGCTACTGTAGCAGGATGAGAGTTTGGGCGTGGCTACTGTAGCAGGATGAGAGTTTGGGCGTGGTTACTGTAGCAGGATGGGAGATTGGGGTGTGGCTACTGTAGCAGGATGAGAGTTTGGGGCGTGGCTACTGTAGCAGGATGCACGATTGGGCGTGGCTACTGTAGCAAGATGAGAGTTTGGGGTGTGGCTACTGTAGCAGGATGGGAGATTGGGGCGTGGCTACTGTAACATGATGGGAGTTTGGGGCGTGGCTACTGTAGCAGGATGCGAGTTTGGGGTGTGGCTACTGTAGCAGGATGATAGTTTGGGGCTTGGCTACTGTAGCAGGATGCGCGATTGGGCGTGGCTACTGTAGCAGGATGAGAGATTGGGGCTTGGCTATGTAAAAAATGTATCCAATGCAGATACATTGGATGGGTTTATTAAAAGCGAGGTGCTCGTGTTCCCTCTAGACAGAATGTTAGTTGCTCATTTGCTTACTCATGACACAACACAGCTAAAAGTATTCTGAATATACTGGACCTTTTATTGAAAGTAGCCTACTCTTACGTGCCTCCAAGAGCTGTGTTTGTGATGTTCGAGTTGGGGGAGGCACGATGTGCAAAAGGGGCGTTTGCAAAGTATGCTGTATTTTTGTAATTCTGCTCGGTGTCACTAGTGTCTCAGAAACTACATACTTGATTTTATTTGCAACTTTTTTTGTTTGGGACACCAGCATTCCATCCACTAGGAGGCTTAGGACGCTACAACCAGACTTATGGAGGAAGATAATTGGTATTGATTATAATCAGGGCTTGACTTTAACTTTTTTTGCTCACCAGCCACTGTGGTTAGTGATTTTCCAAAGTTAATAGCCACTCAGCATATTCACTGGCCACAATTTTGACATCAATACCATGGGGAAAAACTGCCATATAGATATTTTTAATATTATCTCATAATTCTGCTGTCACTTCAAGACCTGACGCACTGATCCATTATACTGTTACACATGCGTTTTCTTTCTCAGCTGTTTACATTTCTAGTTTCAACATTATTTGTTCTTCAGATATTCCTCTTTAAAAGAAAACAGTATCAGCTGTGTGCAAAGTGACCCACATTTGGTTTTTGACCACTGAAAATGTGTACAATTTACCAATGTACTCATGGAGCTGCATTAAGATCTCCATATCTCTGGAACTGAACCATCGAGGGCCTTTAAAATGAAGATACCAAAAGTAAAGGTTGTTAAGAACCAGAATCTAAAAGGATATTTAAGATATCTTTAATACTTCTTGAGTTATAGACATGCAAACTTGAGGTAAACAACACAAGAAGTGCTTTTTGCCATTTTTAAACTGTCGCCGTTGGCATATGATGAATCAAAGATTGCTAAAGTCAACAGATTTTACTAATAGATTTACAAATTTTACACTCCTCTAATTTGCTCCAAATCTCAGGTGAAAATAGTCATTTTGACCCTCCTCTACAAATAATGGATTACTCAGTAAATATACATCTGTGACATTTAATATTTTGGCTTTCATCACTATTTATGTTTGTCTTTCTACAGAAAAAATATTAACAATATCAAAAATTTGGTAATGGTAATGACTCACTAGAAATTTTCAGTCAGGACATTTGTTTTTCCACAGATTTCATTCTTACAAAACAATCAGACCTATAAACTTTTATACAGTCTTAGTGCTTCAGTTCTAGTTAGATGCATTATTTTCTCAAGGTTTGTCAACGAGTGACAAGGAACACTTGTTAACTAAGTTACAAGAGCCAAAATCAATCATAGACAACATCTGTCTGGAGTCACACCGAGAGCAGTTGTCAAATACAATAATTTTCTTCATATACATATATTCACACACTGCTTAACAGCCTTCTTGCCTCTCCACAGGCCTGAATAATTCATGACTTGCACAACAGCGTATCTGTGCCCAGCAGTAAATGATATCATCCCTCTGGGCATTAACAAGCTTTCTCAGCATAACAAGTATGATGCTATACCACATTTGACATGTTTCAACAATCTGTCAATGCAGAGAGGCAATTGAAATAGGAAAGTGGTGTAGAGCTGGTACTCACACAAAATGTATTGTGTAACAGCGGATTTTCGAGCAGAAAACCAGTTCAAAATGGGTTCAATGGGTTGAGGAGATGTTAGGATGTAAATGATGTCTCTTGCATGTACAGTTAAGGATGTGTCACTCAACTAATGAACTCTTCCAGTGAGCAGAGGAAATAACTAGATTATCACTAGATCAGCGTGTAGTGTATGAACGGTACCGAGCAGCTCTTGGTTTTATTTCACTTTATTTATTTATAAATAAAATGCATGACAATGCAATAACTGTTTTCAACATCATACATGTTTCTTGAGCAGCAAATCATCATATCAGAATGATTTCTGAAGGATCATGTGACACTGAAGACTGGAGTAATGATGCTGAAAATTCAGCTTTGATCACAGGAATAAATTACACTTTACTATATATTCACATAGAAAACAGCTGATTTACATTGGAATAATATTTCACTGTTTTACTGTATTTTTGATCAAATAAATGCAGCCTTGGTGAGCAGAAGACACTTATCTCAATTATATTTAATATAATGCTGTTTGCAAACTAATGTTTATGTGTCATTTGTAGCGCATTTTAATGTTTCTTTATTTTCTAAATATTAAATGCTAAATTGCTTTGTGTTAATGTCAAGGTACAGCCCTATTCCAAGGACTCTTGAAAACATCATAAAATAAAATCAGCTGCATTAATTGAATAATCTCAAACTCTAATGACAGTGATAAACGATGAAAAGACCTCTGATGACTGCCATTAAATGCAAATCCTGATGCTTTTATTGGGAAATCTCACTGAGTGCATGAAAAAAACGAATTAATCATCACCTGCTGCTCCTCAGAAGCACAGCTCCTCGTCTTCATGTGCATTAGTTGCTTTAGTGTTGTGAAATCTGCAGATGCACACACATTTATTTCATTGCACAGAGTCCAGATGTCATTAAGCAAGGAGGGGAACATGTTCCTCGTACTCCGGCTCTACCGAGTGGCTCCATGTGCTGTCTCAGCTGTATTTCAATGGCTGTAAAGCAAGGCCATCATAATGCATCACTGTTCACACAGCATACAAGAGCAATATAATAACTGCTTGAAGTTCAGCCAGCTTTAAGCTGAAGAAACTGCGTGCTGAACGGATATGGAACGGAGCTGGTGTGGCGGTAGAAAGTTTCAGAAGTGTGCATCTAATCATACTGTTTGCCTTGAGAAAAAAAACAAAACAAAAACACTGTTCAATATCCTCATAAGGAGGCAGATACAGATTCATAATAATGATATCCTCAAGGTTCAGCTGCAGATATCCGAGGGCTTAATCTCCATCTTCATGGTGAAATATGCTTGACGGCCGTGGCCATTCAAGTGAGATATGTTTATATCTTAATATAGATGATGCTATCCTTCTTCCCTGACATTAATTTAGTGTTGGGGACCTCAGAGCCTCGTGCATTATGCAAAATAATTGCAGGGCCACATTTTACAAGAAGTCAATTTCAGCGGGCATGAAAAACGACAGTTTGCTGTAATGAAGAGCGTAAGAATCACAGATGACTAGTCGAAGCTATTGAAGGTATCGGCCTGTCGTGCGTGTTTGCATGCATGAAAAGGAACGTATTTGTTTGTCACATTATTAAACTTGGTGTGAACTTATTACTTAACCTAAACATGCTTAAGCTGCTCTGCTAAAACAAGACAGTGGGTGTGACAGCAAAAGAGATGTATCTAGTTCAAACTCTAGAGGGCGCAGGATGATCATTACCACATGGCACAAGCTGACTGGCCTCTGCTGATCCTGCAGCCAATGAGATTGCTTGCTCAACATTTAAATATTCTGGTTCATTGTTTGCTGTAATCTATCAGAGTTCCTCTGAACCCCTCCACCTCCCCAGCTCCACCTGCCTAGATCTGCTACAGGATTGATGTGTGTCTATTTAGATTTAATCACCATTGGTAGCGTGATTTATTGTAATGTTTTATTTGTTTGTTTGTCTGTTTTCTCAGTTGGTCAGAACAAAAGTGGCAGACACGTTACTTATTTGTTCAGATGATATTTTCTGGAATTTTTTTTTATTTTGGTCATACTTCCAAGTATCCACACATTCTGAGGAGCCGTGCCGATGCACAACCCCCGTAAAGATGATAATTCTGCAAATAACTGCAATTGCAGGTTTCAGACAGAGATGGTGACAAAGAGGAAAAACTTACAGACTGCAGCTTTAACAAATTAATGATAACAAACTAATGTTAACAAATTAAACATTATTCTAAAGTGTAATAATAATAATAATGTCACAATGAATCAGACCAAAGTTTCACTTTGTGAATTCTGTGAATTCCTGCCTTTTGCTCACATAAAGTTATAATATACATTCAAAAGTCATATTGACTACTTTGGTGTTTCTTTCCATTTTGAAGCTTGAAAACCAGTTCATTAAAGGGTTATTTCGGAGCTTTACGAATCAAATCAGTGATTCGGAGTGCCAAAGTCACGTGATTTCAGCAGTTTAGCCGTTTGATAGGAGATCCAAATCACTGATTCGATTCGTAAAGCTCTGAAGCAGTGTTTTGAAATCGGCCGATCACTACACTAAGTCGTTATTTTGGGGTTTTTTTGGCGCACAAAAAATATTCTCGTCACTTTATAATATTAAGGTAGAACCACTGGACTCACATGAACTGATTTAAATATGTTTTTAGTGCCTTTATGGATCTTGAGAGTTTCACTGAGCCATCGGATTTAATCAAAAATATCTTAATTTGTGTTCTGAAGATGAACGAAGGTCTTACGGGTGTAGAATGACATGAGGGTGATTAATAAATGACATTATTTTAATTTTTGGGTGAACTAAACGCTTTCATTGTATAGAAGAGAAGAAAAACTTTTCTATAACATATATGTGATTAAACTGATATAGAAATGGTAACATTTTACAATACGGTTAATTTAAGAAAAACACTTCTGAAGCATTTATTAATCTCAGTCGATGTAAATTTCAATATTTACTAATAATCAATCAAAAGCTGTATCTATTCACGTTATTTAATGACAATGAATGAACGTTGTATTTAATAAATACTGTATCAAATGTATTGCTTGTTTTAATGGAAGTTAATCTAACTATTGTAAAGTGTTACCATAAAAATATAAACTTGATATATTTAGTTTGATCTGTCCCTTTAAATATTACGAAGCAGACTCTGGGTTCATGAAATGAAGTGGCACTGTTTGCAGATTAAGCTAGATACTACTTAGAAGTCAATGCTGAACACCCAGAGCCGCTACTGAAATTGGAAATTCATTAGAGCACATTTAGTTTAATTGTATTTGATTTTAATGGGAGGCTACTGGAGGTCCAGCTGAATGCTCGGTATGTGATAGCCGAGATAAGAGATCGCAGCGTAATGGAGATCAACGGGCCGTATTAGCGAGACGTCAGCTGTGAGTGAGTTATCCTTTCTGCTGCTCTGAGAGCTTCCTTTCACCAACCTTCAGAACAATCAATCAGATCCTTTCTGCAAAACATCATTTTATTAATCGCAATTTTGTTTTTATTTTCCCGTAAACATATGTAAATGTCCCTAAAACAAGATGCATTTATTTCAGAAGCAATATTGAGACAAGATTTACAAACTGAGAATATGAAATGCATGTTTTTCATACCCCTCTAGTATGTTTTATTTCTTTACTGATTTAAGCGTAAACTTCACTTAACGTATAGTGATTTATGCTTAAAATATATTATCTAAAAACAATATCTTAATATCTTTTTTGCTTCTCAATATTGTACAAAAGATAAAAACACTGATTAAATGTATTTTGATTTTTAATGCATTTTTTTGCTATATTTGCTATTTGAGTGTACATGATTTTAAACATGTTTTACAGAAGTACATTCAAGTATTAAACTTTTAATAAGAATAAAACTACCCCTTTGAAAAGGCTTACAGCACTGTAAAAAAGAAATAAACTTTAACATACTTTTTAAAAAAGAGTAATTAATGTAGAAATATTATTTTAAAGTATGTGATTTCAGACCTTTAACAGCAAGCTAGCTGCAATTAAATGAAATTGAAGGTAACACTATTTTTCAGTGTCATTTTTACATATATTACATAGTAAATTATGCATAATTACATGCAACTAACCAAACCAAACCCCAATCCCAACCCTATAGTTACTTAATATTACTCAGTATTTAAATGTATAATTTAAGTGTAACAAAGACACCTTAGAATAAAGTGTAACCTAATTATATTATAGGATAAATTTATATTAAATAAATTAAAGTTCAATAAATTTTTGATCCACTTAAGCTGGACTTCAGTGTATCTATAGCTGTCATTTCATAGCAACTTCTATTGTGTTTGAAATAAAGTGCATTTATGATAAACTAAAATATACTTTAATTTCATTTTAATGTCATGTATTTACATGCATTAATAAGTATAATATTAAATAACACACTATGTGAATTATTAAGCATGTGCTTTAGTGTTTTAGTCAGCATCAAAACAAGTGCACTTCACAGAAGGTTCTTAAAACATACTGATTTTACTTTGGCATTATTATAAAGTGCACTTTTTAAAAGCATACTTAAGTGTGTTAGACAGATATCATTTCGTTTTAAGTGCACTTCGGTGGCCTTTATTAATATTATCTGCAATTACAGTGTTGTTTTTACATTCAAAACAATTAAGCACACTTTTTCACAAGGGTTGCTTTAAGTCTCAACACTAAACACTCTTAAAAATAAAGGTTCTTTCTTGGCATCAGTGTTTCCATGATGAACGTTTAACATCCATGAAATCTTTCCGTTGGACAACTGATCCCTGAAAGGTTCTTTGGGGTACATAAAATGGTTCTTCACTGTGAAAAAGCAAGAATGTATTTGTCTTCTGTAGTAAAAACTGCCAGTCCAGGAACCGACTCTCTATCCTTGCATTCCCTTCTTCAAAACCACAAAGAAACTTAGAGCATTTCAGTCAAATGTTGTTTACATCATGTGGCAGACAAGAGCCTCTGCGGTTACAATGAACCCTGTCAGCAAGGCCTTCCTCTTCAAAATGCCATTTGGTGCTTTTTTCATCTAAATAAATGATGCCTGCTAAAATCAATGCATAAAGCAGAGGCAGCTTTAAATCTGGGTTCAAATAGTGTGGGATCGGCTCATAAGGCGGCATGACGTCTCTTCATTCGAGCTTATTTTCAAGGTGTTCTCTCAAAAGGTTAGCTAGGATGAAGCCTGAGCGTATAATTCTTTCGGAGAGCCGCAAGCAAACATGACATTATTGGCGTTAAGGATGAACATGTTTACCACGGATCTAATCTGTTCCTTATTGCTTAATTTAAAACCAATCGCCTCAGACCTCAAGCAGATGAAGTTCATTATTCGGCCGCGTGTCGTTGAGCGGAAGCGTTATTCCTCTTTAGCCTGATGGATTTTGAGCTGATTGTTTTTTGATGTGGTGCTTTTTGAATATTTCAAACTCCTTAAAGAGCAGAAAATGGTTCCTGCAGTGCCATCTGTTCCTGTGCCTGTTCTAATGAATCATTGTTCTGTTTAGCTCTCGCGACGGAAACGCCTCTCGCCGTCTGTGTGCCATGCTTTCCCCCTCCCCTGAACAAACAATTAACAGCTTTTGAAGCATTCAGTGTTTTTAATGGTGTCGAGGGACCCGAGCAAGAATTCAGGGTCATTGCGACAAAAGCTTGAATGTTTCTTTTCTCTCTGTGTAATTAGAGATGTAAAGATACCGTATTTCTGAGCCGATAATGATAACCGATAATCAACAGGTTGCATTTTGATTCTCAATTACTTGACCTCTTGCGCTCTAATGGGATGGTTAATTTGCCGATTAATAAAAAACACCCACTTTACACAACATAGTCGTTTGAAAGTTTACGCTCTTAGAAGAAAAGGTTCTGTATAGAGCCTGAAAGGGTTCCGTCACACTGTGTATATAGAGCCGTTTAGTGGTTTCCATCATGGGATCATTTCATGGATTTAGTTTTAATAAATTCATTTTAGTGTAATTCATTTTTTGTTTTGATTACATTTTATGAATTTATCAGCTTGTAAGCATATTTATCACTAGAAAAAATGAGATAACCTGTTAAACATGAAAGTATTATGCAATCATTTAAGGCATATCTCATTTTTGGCATGAAGCGTTCTTTAAAATTGAGTCGAGAACCATAGAACCCAGATGAATAAAATGCATAAAAGTGATCTGACTGACAAATTGACTGATCTATTTTTAGTAGAGATGCAGCAATACAACATTTTTCTGCAGATACTAACACTTTTTATTATGGTCAAAAGTAAAACAATGTATGCTATTGTTCACATTTGATCCCCTTAATGTGGCAATTTAGATGCAAAGGTAATAGTGAAATGATCATGAACAATAAAATATCTACCAGTATTAATTATTATTCTTGTTGTTTATGATCAGATGGAGCTGATTCCAGATCCAGATCCTGATGAAGAAGGAACCAAAATAAGTGTGAGTATGTGATCTGTGTTCAGAATGCACTACTACTGCACACTACATACTGCATCTCCTTCAAAACCGAGTGAACGTGTGTACGCAGTGATACTGTACATGACATGATTGACGTTTTTGGGTGAACAATCCCAGTTTCTCAACACAGAGCATTAATCTTTAACCCTGTCAGAATTGTTTTTTTGTTTTTTTTTAGAATTACACAGTTCATTGAACCTTTAGAAAAAAAATATTTAAGTAAAAATCAAAATAAAAAGTTTGCATAAGTCTTTTTGTTGAGTATCATATTTGATTCAGCAGGCTTTTATGACTCATATAGTATATTATAATGAGAATACGGAGGGAAAAACAGCACAATTTCATTTCAGAGGCCGAAATTGAGCAAAAAGATGCAATTTGCATCAGATTCTGATATTTATATGGACAAAAAGTGAGATGAAATTCTGATGCTTGTAAATCAACGACATCTGATATAACAGATACTGAGACAAAATGCATATAAATATCAATATCTGCCAATAACATGTCTTAGTAAGATGATATTTAAATGCTTAGTTTTATGATCAAAGCTGTATATTTTTAAAACATAATGCAATGCAATAGAATGATGATTGAGAGATGAACAAATAAACCTTCTTCAGAAGCCTGATGATCATATTTGATCCTCATGATTTTCTAATAAATGATGTCTGGATAATCAAGTCGCTTCAATCCATTTGAAATATTACTTATTATTCTTACGTTTACTTGATAAAAAATCAGTGCAGATTTGACAGCAGAAAGACACGTGAAGCACGAGCTGAAGGACGTTTGTACAATTAAACTAAAAGGCTTTTATTTGCAAAAAAAAAATGTCTAAACTATCAATCGGACGACAGAAGGACTGTAGGAGATTGTGTGCGACAGCAAAGTTTTGATCATGTTGATCATATAGAGGCCTGATATAAGCTTTATATGGTTAAATAACTTGATCTTGGCATTTTCTGAGTCAACATTTATGCTCTTATGGAAGGATGTGTGAAGATTTGTGATTTTATGTGAGAATTTGTCTCCTGTTCTCTTCACAGACAGTCAAGGTCCAAGGCAATGACATCTCCCACAAGCTGCAGATCTCTCGGGTGAGCAAGAACGACGAGGGCCTGTATGAATGTCGAGTCACGGACGCGAACTACGGAGAGCTCAAGGAGTACAAGGCTCAAGCCTACCTGAAAGTCAACGCCACCGTCCGCCCTCGCAACAGGGCCATTAAGAAGAGCTCGCCGCTGCATCTGACCGATAAGAAACCCCGCAAGAGCAGCTCGGCTCCCGGCCAGGACAGCATGAGTTCAGACCAGAGGTCCCAGTCCACTTCTACCTCTCAGACGTCACACTCCAAAACAGTCGAACACAGCACAGGGTCAGGTGAGAGACTTTCCACAGGCCACTGTGAGATCTGCTTCTGGGTATAATGTTTATTCTTAGAAAAAAAAGGTTCGGTGGGCAGGGCCGCGTTATCCTAATGGGCAGCCTAAAGACAATCCTCTTTTGCGTTTTAACACCAAGGTATACTTCGGGCGTTCGCATCGCGTAATTTTCGCCATCAGGAGGGTTCGCGGACGTCCGCACTCCCTTTCTGCGTGCAGCCCAATTTTTGTGATGGCACGGACCGTGTGTGTACTGTACAACAGCCCATGTGAAAGTGAATTGAGTGCTTAAAACAGAAGTCCACTAGATAGTGAGCAGTGCAGTGCACACGCCGAACGCATCTTTCAGCAGCCAAATACTTTTAAAGGCTCGCACGCGCGTCTGTGCGCGAGCCAGAAGCCATGTACATGTGTTCATAAAAATGAAGTATAATAGAAATAATGTTGTCAATAACTTGCTAAAGCCTATCTATGTTAAATGTTACTGCTAAAATTATTAAGAAGCTGAATAAATGGACAAAGAAAGGGTCCATTCCATGTCTTAACGATGATCTATTGTATTTGACCGTCATTTTTAAAGTGGGTTTCTGAAACTTATGCATGCAGTAATGTAAGTAGTACAGAATTTTAAAAGAGTCATAACTTGTACACTCGTTGGGGTGGATACTTTTTATTCAACAAAATAAACTGCACTTAAAACGTGATGGAAACATATTTAGAGAAGAAACTAATAGAAAATTTATTAGGAATAAAACGTGCATTAAAAAAGTCTGTGACAGAATAATTAATCAACTATAATCTTCGGACTCAACGCATCTGAAATGATGTTATGATCATTCTGAAATTCCAAAGCCAGAGTCGAATCGGTCGAATTTAAACTTGGACTTTTAACTTTTAATTTAATTTTTTACATTTTTGAGATCAGCAATGCAAAGTCATAATGATGGAGGAGCGCATATAAGCCTACTGTAGTACTGTTGTTGTCAATCCTAGAAATGTTTTTACAATTTTTGTCTGCATGTTTTAAATTGATAATATCTTTGTAACGCAGTTCGTATATGTGGGAAGAAGGAGGCGGGAACCGGCGAACATTCAAACAAAACTTTAATCTCCAAAATAAACAAACCAAACGAAAGTAATGCCGGCAGACCCTCGCGGACGTCTGACGGCCACACAAACATAATAAAACATAAAATAAAGTCCAGGCCTGGTCCTCTCTCGTCCTTCACTGTCGTCGCTCCTCCTTTTATGCTCCCGGAGCTCCTCCGTGAGAGACTCGAGGCCGGTGCGCCTCACAGGTGGAGCTCATTATCTCTCGCGCCACCGGCCTCGCGCCGTTCTCTCACGGCTCTCGCCCGCCCTGGTCGCCACAATCTTATTCATATTAAAATCTTGGGACTTATTTGCATTAGACATGCGATTATGGATGGCTGCGCTACAGATGTGAAGAAGTTCGGGCAGTAACAGAAAACACCAAAGATTAAAATATATTGAGAATAAGATGAGGGATGAGGGCTTTGAAAAAGACTGATATTGGCGTTCGTTAGCCCAGGGCCCCGCGAAGGCTGTCGGTGGGGATCCTTATAGAATCCTAGGGCTCTTGACTCAATTTCTATATAAGGAGAAACGTCTTAAATGATTGCATAATATCAAAGTCCCTTTCAAGGAAAGTGCACATTTACAACGCCTTCGGGTATCTACTTCAATGGAGGAATCCTGAAATCTCAAAGCATGCTTGCCGAACTCACAATTAACTCTTTTTAATTCTTTTCTTCTAAGAGCTCTCGTTGTGTTTAAAAATGCTTGCCGTTTTCCATAAAAAATTTATTCATATGCATTTGCAAGATTTCATTATTAATCATCAATCGTGATGCAATGGAATGACAGCAAAGATATTGCTGTGCTTAGAGAATCATTTTAAACTTATGAGCTCAAATCATGGTTTTTGTTTTGTTTTTTTGTGCTGACCACTGAGTTAAATATTATGCACTACCCAAACAAAATAAATATCCTTCTTGTGCGGCTAGTGAGTGGCCGAGGCAGCAAATAACACTGAAATTAACATTTAAAATATGTACATAATAATTAATATTTGAGCAAGATTTTTATTGCCAATCACAGCATGTGTAATAAGGAACGTTTAATTACTTCCACATTAATGGAATTGGAATTCATACTCAAAAGGCAACCAATTTGTAAAGTTTGCATTACATAATAATGGGATTGCAATTATAACACTTGTACATTTTCATTGTTATTTGAAACGTGTTTGAGAGTGTAGGAAAATAATGCAACCAAAACAACTGGAGTTGACATTTGCTTTTATCCAAAGTGACTTGAAATCAAACCTGTGACCTTGCGTTTTGCTTTTGCTATCGCCATGATCTACTGTTTGAGCTACAACTCATATCAATATGCTTTTGAAGATTTGCAATATTATGGCATAAATAATGTAATACATAATAGAATTGGAAATTTATTTTATTTAAACCAGTAGTGGAGTATAAACCATCAGCAGACAATAAATAGCAGGCCTGTCATTTCATTGACAGATTATATTGACCTCAAAATAGCAAATGTGTTCCTCTTTTGAAAGCGAACTCTGTGTTTAATGTGAGATCATGTTAGCGCCGAGAGATTAACATGCATTATATATTAATTTGACAAAGAGCTTGTGGCAGTTTTAAAATCACAGGCAACCTTTGCATGAAAAAAATAAATCTTATAAAAAAATGGACCAGATCTGTCTGAATGTCAAATATTATTAGTGTACAGTGAGATCAAGTTTGTGGTGCTGTAAATTAAATAAATAAATGAATAAAGATTTAAAAGCGGGTGATATTAACACATATTATCTGGTCACTGCCAACAACAACAATTCAAATAGACACTTACAAGATCAACAAATGATCAAATATCAAATTCATTCAGAATTACACTGAGAATGACATTTATGTTCCAATTCAGTTGCTGAATTTGAATTGGATTTGAAATAAGAGCTAATAAAAATATGTTCTAAGTATGTTTTTCTAATGTTCCCATTAAGTTATGAAAAGATTACTACTGACTGTTATCTGAACGTTATAAAAAAAAAATCTTGGTTAAACGAAAGTTAAAGGAACATTCCATTTTATCATTAGCAAAAAAAATATGTTTTAATGTTGTCTGAACGTTTTGAAACAAGTAGTAACATTTAATCCAGTTGTTTTGATGTTTTATTGTTTTGAGAACATTATTAAAGACCGGATAACACTGAACGAACGTTCTATTAACGCTACTGGAAGAACGTTTATTCATAACTTTGAGAGAACCTTGCCACAACGTTCAGAAATTGGGAAAGCAAGATGGTGATTTACAAAGGAGAATTTAGGAATGGAAAAAATAATATTGTTTAGTGTAATTCATTTTATGGACCACAGTGGAAAAATTCAGAAATCTGAAATTTAAACAAAAAAAAATGCTGGTGACACTTTGCAATAAGGTCTCATTTGTTATTATTAGTGAATGCATTAACTAACATGAACTAACTATGAGCAATATATTTGTACATCTTTTATTAACCTTTGTTAATGTTAGTTATTAAAATGTTCATGTTAGTCATGAGTAATGTTAACAGATACAACATTTGACCTTAAAGATGCATTAGTAAATGTTGATATTAACGTGAACTAAGATTAATAAATGCTGCAGAAATGTTAGTTCATGTTCTGTAATGTAGTTAACTAATTTTATCAAATTAAACCTTATTGTAAAGTGTTACCAAAATACTAATTATGGAACACATATGCATAAACTATAAACATAAATTAAGTATATATATATATATATATATATATAAAATGCATAAATTAATCATGTAATTATTCAAGTTTGTCTTAAAGGGGTCATGAATTGAGAAATTAACTTTTGAGCTTTTGATATATAAGAGATCTTTGTACAATAAGAATATCCTGTACGTTTCAGAACTGAAAACTTCCTTGTTAGTCCAATAAAAGCTTTGATTGACACCAGACCCATCGAACGACTGATCCTGGAATGTGCCTATCTGAGATAGATAGGTGAAACTCCGCCTCCGCAGAAGAAATCAACGCCTACTCCATCATTGCAGCGTTAGCCCCGCCCACTGGTGTGTTAGTGAGATGAGGAGGAGAGAAGAGCGATACAGGACTAAAATAACATTACCTTTCAAAGGATCCTAATGCAGGAATATGATTATTTATTTTCAACAATGAATGTCTCTTGAGCTTTATTTATTTGTGTTCGGTTCATTTCACTGTGGATTCTTTGGTAAATCAATCGCATTTCAGCACAGGCTTTTCCGATATGGACTCGACAGTAATGCAACAACATGTCAGTAACTGTGTTCATTCTAATGCCTGATCTGATATTAATGATTCATGTACAGTCACATGATCTTTGTCTGTGTGTCAGTAAATCAAACCAGTGACTAAACGCTCAACTTCACCTTGTTTCTCTTAGTAGGATGAAAATAATCTGTTAATTAAACTGAGATTAAATTATATATAGAAAGTGATCAAAGAACGCTCCCTTTACAATCTCTGGAGCTGTCAATCAAAGTTTATCAGTGACTGAGTTCTGGACTCGCTCCAAAACTCCTGTTTTACTCAACGAATCTCTTATTTACATCATGTTTGCACTGATGAAAGCATTCGTTAGTGTGCAGAAATTGAGTTACAATGACGAGATCACTGCTTTCATGAGCTCAACAACATGTCTGTGATCGACTACAATCTTCATCACTGCAACCTTTCATGCCACGATCTCAATATAATGGCATAGATCTAAATGTAATGCAGCACTTTTCATGATTAGTTAAGCCTCAAAGTTGTAATAGTAAAAATATGCTAAAAGTTTTTGAGAGAGTTATTCCTTAGCCATTTCAAATGCAAAGATGTCAGCCAATCACAGCAGTGGGCGTTTACACTGAAGTCTCACAGCAGACACGCCCCTTAAAACAGAGCATTCAAATCAGAGGCTAAAATCAGTGTAGAAAAAATGCCTTTTATTTCTAAATTATGGCAATTTTAGATGTAAAAATTATACTAACATTATAAGTGCACCCCAGGAAACATTATTAAACAATAAAACAATGCAGTTCATGACCCCTTTAAATCATGTTAGACTAATGAAACTAAGTAACCTTGGTGAATTTCTTTGAATTGCAATTCAGTAAATTCCTCTTCCTGTCACTCTAATTCAACATCCTGTGCTCTGTGGCCGATTCAATTGCGTTTTCAGCTCATGATTTGAATAGGAGCAAATTTCTAAACCAGCATAGATATCAAATTATTCTCCAACTGATTGAAGAGAGAGAAAGACGGAGAGAAAGATCTATCATCAATCAACCATCCTGTAGCTCAGTGGTTAGAGCATGGCACTAGCAATGCCAAGGTCATGGGTTCGATCCCAGGGATTGCACATACTCGGATACAAAATGTATAGTATAATGCAATGTAAGTCGCTTTGGATAAAAGCGTCTGCCAAATGCATAAATGTAAATGTAAACCATCCACCATCAAGATGATTAAATATGATTGCATAGAGGTTCTTCTAACATATCATTTGTCCAGCATGTAAAATGAGTCAAGGTCAGATTATATTATAGGTACATATTGTATACCTTTTTCACATCTAACCCGTTTCACTTGAACACGAGTACTTTGAGCTCTTTTAACCTTTGAGAACCTTCACTACAACAACATCAGCGAGCTGTAATTATAGAAGATGACATTCTGGCATGACTCATACTCTTCCTTACAGCTAATCAGACGCGACTGGTAATGAACGTATAGATGCGATGCATAATCGACAGCGCATTTCAGCCCAGAGTAAAAAGTGCCGGCAGGAATGATTAATTATTCTCTGCCAGCAGAAGAAGGGAGGGAAGCTTCGGTCCGATGCGACTGCTTGTTTCAGGAACATTCCCGTTCGGGTTGATCACCTCGGGCCAAATGAGATCTGGCAGAGAGGAGCAGCGGGTCACGGGAGGTTCCTCCTCTCCGGCTCTCCTCCCCGAGATAGAGCTGGAATGAAGCTCCCCACGGAACATTGCCGTGCTTGGTCTGACAGAAAAATCCCGTAAATGTCACCGTGATTTAGTGAATATTTCATTTTCCATTTCCTCTTTGTTGCCTTGTTTTCGGGGGTTTTATGGCCGGTATACATCCTTGAGCTTCCCTCATTGTTTTCTGTGGTGGAGGCAGGAATCAGATCGCATTTGCTTTGAAGTCTTTAGGCCTTGCATCCCACCTAATTTCATTGTTCAAAGGAGGTCTAGAGAAAAAAATATGAGGAAAAACAACAAGAAATGCGGTTTAAAAATTCAGGGTTATTTATAGTTCTGTGCAAGAAATGGAACATGAACAAACCTGCTGACAATATGCTGGCAAGTGCGTTTTTTGCTAATTTTTTTTAACAAATGTCATCAAAAGCGTTCCTACACTGAAAAAAAAAAGTTTTATTCAAGTCAAAAATATTGCTGAATCAACCTAAGTACATTAATTTATATCAACAAATTGTTTTTTATTGTTTCAATCATATAAAAACAACCACTCTTTTTTAGATCTTTTTCAGATTAGTTGCAGGTTGGCACTTTTTTGCATATCCTTGCACCACTAAAAAACAACATTTTATTAAATTAAACTTGCTTCCAACACATACCTTTCTCCGTAACACATCTGTCAGCACATAGGTGTTTTAAAAATACTCTGAAAAGCCTTTAGAAAAGTGTGCAGGAAGGCTGTGCGCATTAATCCCTTTTCATGGTGTAATGGCAGTTTTCACTTTGATTCATGTGGGGAGGTTTTAGCACAAGGCTTCTGTGAATAGGTAGATAGCGTCGCCTTTATTTATGCAGACCAATAAAACCAAACCATGTGGTACCCGGGTGGCTTAGAGTTGTTTTGATTGCACTTTGTTAAAAAAAATAGTAACATTAAAAAGAGTTGCACAGCATAATATGGATCTTTACTGAGTGTCACAGGGCTGGGAGAGAGAGAGCTGTATTTACCGTACTGGAGCAAATTTACATACTGTAATTAAATGCTGTCAGGAGATGTGCAGAATGAATGTAACAGCTCACATAAGGGCAAAAACGACCTGGAAAAGTGCTCAAAACTCTTACAGGGAGTTTACTCTTTTTGACACGCGCTATAAGCAGTCGACCAATCACAACAGACTGGGCCATCTGACCAATCAGATCAGAGCAGGCTCTCAGAAAGGCGGGGTTTAGAGAAACTGAATCCTTGATTACATTTCAGACACTGAGAAAAAAGAGCGGATGCTACAGTGGATATAATGAAAAAAAGAATTGTTTTTTTGACCCTGGATTCATGTAAACCTGTTGTAGGAGAAAACAAAACAAAATTAGGAGCCTTTAACCTGCTAGCCTGAACGCCCGCTTTTGAAAAAATCCCAAGAAATGGTTTACCCAAACTAAAACAGGTACAGTTCATGAAGCCTTTGCACTAATATCATAAGTACGGTCTCATTTGAAAGCAGACACTCTGCAGTTTACTGTAAAGTGAAATTTAATTATTGTCATAATGAAAGAAATAGTTATAAATGGCTTCAGAGTTTTGAAGACATTTATTTTTATGACATATCTTTATGAAAATAAAATTGAAGTTGTAATCTAGAAATGCACTGCAGCTAAAGCCACATGCCTGACCATGATATATTTAAAATCTGAAGATGATAAGTCTAAAACTCTGAGTTTTATTAAATGTTTCTTTCAAGATCATGTCATGTGATTTTATTTTCAGAAAACTCTAACTGATGTTTATTGTCATTTTCTAAGCATCCATTCAGTGTATTGTCTCTATTGTTTTGTGGTGCGAAGTGACCCATTCAGTCTTCCACATTCACACCTCTCCAGCCTGATTATGGCTCTAATTATTCTTTTCTTTTGTCTTCATTATAAATACTGACGACTTTCTATTCACACTGTTTTAATCCCTCATTTCTTTGATCAAACTTCTCACTTCACCTTCTTTGAAACTATCAAATGCCCTTCTTGAAAAAATAAACATTTCAGTGAGCTTCACTGTTTGCTCAGCTAGGTGGCAGGTGCATCTTAGGGCTAGCTAGCATGTTAGCTTAGCACACCATCAATACACAATAATTTATGAGATTAAAACCATGTTTTTGCTCCAGACTTACTTTATATCACAAATCGAGTGTTTTAAATAAACTTCTGTAATCTGATGTGGCTTCGGATCAAAAAGACAGACAGAAAATATATTATTTTATGTTATTCTGCACAAAGATAAAAGCCAATTAGCATTGCATTTTAAATAAAATCTTTCATTATGAAAATACCCAACATGTCATGAAGATCACAGATAAATCATATATGTCGTTGCTAAATTGTGTTTATTGTCTTCAAAAGTGTCTTTCCACATGTTAGCCTTTGTCTGGAAGCAAAGGCTAACATGGATCTCTGGAAGCCTTTGTCTGATTTCCTGGAATGTCACATAATATGCCTGTTCATCACGAGTGCCATTTATGGACAAAATGTATGAAGTATGCCAGTATGAATTGAAATGATAACATCGGCGCATTTTGGGTAAAAATTGAATGAATATTACTCCTCTGTATAGACATTTTATATAAACATATAATAATCCATCAATATCTCTCCAAATGTGCATGTTTTTTAACTAAAAACCCTAGGAGGGATGTTGTTTTGTCAAGCATTTTCGTGACGATCATACAGGAGTTTTTTCCTCAATGAATGTGGCTGACACAAATATTTCAATCAATCATCGAATCATCGTTTTTCGTATTCATTACTCCTGACACATATTATCAAATTACGGTTACTATAAGATTTTAAGAGTAAAACAGCGGTGAAAAAATAGAAGCTTGAGTCTTTTTAATGAAGTATAGTTTGTCAAGGTAATTACATTACATCTAACAGTAACTTTGAGCTAATTCAAACAAAGAGCGCTTCAATGTGTCAGCATCCTCGTGAAGGTTAACAGGTTAAAGTAGCATAATAGGGGCATTTTAATGTTTATTTTATTCCAAGTAACGTTTTTTTATGGCTCAATGTCCTATAATTTTTCCCCACAGGTACGAGGATAGCCACAAGTAATGGACTTGCTCTTCTTCTCCTCACATCCGGCCTCATGAGGGAAGCATGGCTATAGTTTCAAGACAGTGACTCTTTTTCCCAGAATCACTCTTATTTCCGAGCCAAGAGAAAATTGCCTGCTATTTGGACGAAGCGGACAGCACAGTCGTCCCTTACTTCAAACCACAACACTGCACCAATGTAGTCTAATGATCATCACCAGAAGCACTTTTGTTTCAAAAGCCTACAGGAGGAGAAGGAAACTGCCATAGCGGACACGTGCTTCACGCTCCAAATCAAACAGAAGACACAAACGGACACGGACTCGTATGGGATCTTGCGCCCCATATATATTTTTGGTTGGTTTTTGTTTATCTTTTATCTCCAGCTGTGAATTTAATACATTGCTCTGAAGTTCGGAAGAGTCTATATTTGTGTAACATATGAATATATGAACAGATATACAGTATATATATATATAGTATTTGATTTTAAATTCCCTTGACTCTGTACAGCTGCCATCCATTCATATGCAAAAACAGCCTTGAAAAACAAAACTAACAGCTCCACGGCTTAGTACATGTTGTGTTCTGGATCGCTAATTGATGTGGTAAATCACAGTGCTTACACTGCATTGAGCTGCAGTGATTTTCATTAATGCAGATGTTCTTGCTTAAATACATGTGCTTTTCATTTATTTTTGGCATAATAAATGTGAGTATATTCCTTTCGCCCCTCCGTCCTGTTAGTAGCGTTGTATACTCACATGCCCAGTCATGTTCACTTAGCATGTAGCATGTGAGCATAGTAGTCTATGGCTGGAAACTAAATCACACACGACAATGCCATTTAAGAGCATCATTTCAGTGCAGCTGGATTGAAGAGATATTGTTTGTTTGGCTCTTGCTTGCTTTTTGTTGGAAGGGAGGGTTGGATAAACTGAAATAAATAAATGTTCTGAGCTTTCAACCTTCAAATCACTAAAGGTGTTTCGTGACCTTCAGTGCTATTGAATGTTGTGATTGTGTCCTCTAAACATCTCAAGTGTGATTCACCTATGTTGAAGTGTTGAAGATGATTGCTTTTCACCTCTTGAAGCAACTGTCATTTCCGCCGTGTTTACCATCTTCAAAATCAAGTTGCATCATGGATTTCCACTAAAGCTGACAAAATCAATAGCTGTTGACGATTGTTTTTTTCGTCCTCTCTCTTTACTTTTAATTAAAAAGGAAGAGCTTTGTTCTTTCTGGCTAACTTAGAATGATTTATATCTGCGTTTGTCATTTATTTTGGCAATGCAGATTGCAAGCGATATGAATTAGGTACCGTTTTCCCTAAAGCGATGGAAGAGACTTTTAAAATGAATGTTTCAGCCTTGTTCTTGTGCCACCAAAGGCACTTAGTCCAAACTAAAATTATTCTAATCAGTTAACATCACAAGGAAGATGTTTATTCAGTGACTGGCCACAATATGTCACTAAAACGTTCTCTGATTCACAGAAGAAGCTTGACACATCTTGTCCTGCTTAATCAGGCCCAGACTGAACGTTTTGAGATTAATATCCATAATATAGGCTGCATTAAAGGGGTCATGACATGGATTTTTGTTATTATTATTTTAATATGTTCTTTGAGGTTCACTTATAATGTTAATAAAGTTATTTTCACACAAAAAAAATCTAATATATATGCGAAAAAACGATTATTTTCAACCCTCATTCTGAGCCTTCGTCTGAAATGATCCGTTTTTAATGCATGGCTCCTTTAAGGCTTCTCAGTAAACACCCACTGTTATGATTGGCTAACGTCACTGTATAGGAAACAGTATCATCGCCCACTCGCTATTGCACGTAATTTGAGCGTTTGAAAAATTATCCATATAAAATCATCATTTACAGACAAAGCATTATGGAATCATCTACTTACGGTTTGTGATGCAGCTGATGTCAGATCCAGTACAGTCGACTTGCGAACTCTCCATTACACTGTGCCTCGTTCACAAAACAATCTGCAGTCAAATGCTCCGAACAAACATACAATCATCTGACGCAATCTAATACGTCATTAAAATAAACCATCCACTTGATCCTTCTGAAGTCACAAACCAGCTGTTTAAACTGGACGTGTCAAAGCGAATGTTCTTTCTCTCTTCCATTTGTCCTGTTGTCGACAGATGTCAGAAACTGAACACACGTCTGTATACTGTATCAGTGTAGACAGCATCAGTGATTATAATGACTTGTATTTGCTTTTGATGCGACGCTCACATCCAGTGTAGGGAAATGTCAGTCGTTAAGCGATCAAACACCAGTGGGCGGGGTATATGATGCAACGATGTATAACTATCGGTCGATGCTTGCTCTGGAGGCGGCATATGCAAATGTATTTGCCTATGTGACGTCACAGATCCTGCAATATCAATTATTATTAAATAATTGCTTTGTTTATAATGAAGAGGAAGTTTAAAATATGAAACTTGCAGGATGTTGTAATGGTTCAGAGATCTCTTATGTGACAAATGATCAAGGCAAATTTGATTTCTCATGTCATGACCCCTTTAAAATGACACATGATCACCAGTGATGCCCTCATCACCATATTTTTAAATACGACAGTTGTGGTTGGAAAGAAGATGGTGACATTTAACCAACACTGTGTTATCAACAAGAACAAGACGTCCCTACAGGAATGTCAAGGTTTTGAAAAGAATCTCAAGCTGCGGTTGATGGAGCTCATTCTGTTTGACATTCTGCTCATGTATTGATGTCTTGAGGTGTTTTTATATAATTTAACCAAAGACTGCTGAGACGGGCACATTGCAGGACTGTTTACAAAACACACAACACCCCCATGTATTATGCCAAATCTATGCTTGTTTTTTGAAAACTCATTTTCTCACCCATGGTGGAGTTGTGCGTATAGTGTTTGTTCCTCAGTTTTGGCTTTCAGGGCAGTTGTATTGGGATTACACTGGGATTAAAGCATAAGGAATAGAATCTCTCAACAGAAAACACAAAAGTAAATGCTGTTAACTTCAAGAAAGTCACATAAGGGAAGGACCCCGTAGCGATTTTTATCCTTCACCAGCAAAATGTCGCTTTTTCACTTCAGTTTTCTGTCAAAACCTCTGCAAAAAAGTAGAGTGTTATGCTGTATTGTTAGTGATTAATGACACAAAGTTATAAAATATGATTTGAAAAATCGTGCATGGCTAGAATGGACTAATTTATGATGCACCCAAGGGGTTTCGTCAATTCTGGAACCATTTTTGGGAAACACAACTGTTCACAGTTAGTTAATGTCAGCTCAGGTCCATTAAATAATATAAACAGACACAAAATTGACTTTAATAATGTATTAGTAAATACTGAAATTAACATTAAGATTAATAGATGCTTTAGAGGTCATTTTAATTGTCCTGTACTGTACTTAACTGTTTTTTTGGAGTTTTTTTCATGGTTTTAGTTAACTATAATAAACCTGATTTGAGATCCAATGGAAAGTAATGAGTATTGATGACAACATTTTTTAATTTAACCCTAAAAGTTCCCTCTTAAAACCCTCATAAACGTTTGAAATATGATACAACGGTTATGTTTTGATGGTGTAAGATATAAATAGTTGCGGTGACGTTTACTAACGGAAGTTTCTGGCTTGTAGCTCCAATAGGAACACTGTAATGTAAACTGTTAGTCTGTACTTTAATGGCTGTATGATCCGGATCCTTAAAGGAGGTCATGGAACAAAAAATACACCATGATGTGTCTTTGAATAATGAGACGGGTCATGCAATAGAAGGTTGTTCAGCAAGATTCTTGCCAAATTGTACTCCTCATAATTGGAAGACTAATCATAAAACCAGCTGGAAGCTCTAAATTCTCTCTAGATTTATGGGCATATGTGACTTTGAGAGCAGCTGCTATCGGAGAGACCTTCAATGGTAATGTACAGCGTAGATTTGTTGATTTGAGTAGGTTTATCTACATAAAACTGTTACTTTAAGACGGCACTTTAAATAGGGCACACTATGATGATGATCCACATTTGTGTGTGCTGTAAATAGAAAAAACACCTCATCTAAATCCATCTGCGGCATTTTAACGCTGGACACCTGTGGTTAGCTATAAATAAAGTTGGGGTTGTCATATTATAAAGTACAAAAAACTAACTAATTTCATTAAAAAGTTTATGAAGAAGAGAGTTTCTGATGCCTTGTACAGCCTGTGTAAAAGTCACTGTAAAAACAAGCCGCATGGTTTATTTCCATTGTTTGTTTTTTTTTATCTCAGAAAAGAAAAATTGTATATGTGTATGATTACAGTGAATTGAAAGGACAGAAATGTTCCTATGTGTGTTTCTATGTTTCCATCCGTTTGGAGATTTCCATGGGAAAGACTTTCCGTCCGTATACAACATTTGGGACCTTGTTTTAGCCAAACCTCATTGGCTCAGTTTTGGAAAGCAGAACAGCAGAAGCTGAATCTGACAAAAACGATTACTGAAGATGGATCTCTGGATGTTATTTTTGGATGTTTATGATGTTGATTTCTGCATGTGATGAATCCATTCATTCTGAAAGAAGCCGTTCCACTCGGAGAAAACCCAGGATTTGTATTTCAGAAAGTCGTCCTCCAGGTTAAGATCTTCTTCAAATGTTTCAACACGGGAATCGATGTATATATGGATCACCATCTTGTTTGAGTCATGATTAAATGTTTACTGGACTCTTTCAAATACATGACGTGATTTTCATTTTACTGTCATGGCTGAGCAAAGCTGAAGTTTGTATTATAAGACAAAATGAGCCAAATTTTAATAAACTATCTTCACGGGCTGTCTACAGACAGATTTTTTATGACATGTGCAGTGTAATTTACAGTATGTGGTGTATCAGTTTTCTGAGCTGTTTTATTTTTACGGCAGAAAGGAGCCGCTTGTGTATCATCTGCAGATGTGCTTTAGAGGATCTGATGTTTGAAGAACAGAATTTGAGGGATGATTGATTGAGAATGAGAGGAAAGATATGACACAGTGCTGTATAAACCGCTCAAAGACATTTCCACACCACGCTTATGAAATATGACAATTAAATTTCTCTAAAGCACTGTCTTCATTTTTATTCATTTACCTCAAAAACAAAACACAGAAAAGAGAAATAGACTGGGGAAGCAGCCAATATGTTCCTCATGTTCTTCTAAACAAACCTTTTAGAGTTATGATTTGTGGCTTTTTTGGATGCCACCATAAAGAGAAGCTGCTTGATAAAAGTGCTAAAGACCCTGCCAGAAATGTATTGTAGTCTAAATCCTGAGAGCTCATGACAGGCAGAGGCTTGACCTGCATTGACTAATGCAGATACGCTGTCCAAAATATAAACCAATATTTTCTCTGACTTGAATTCAAAGCTATTTTTTTTATCTTATTTTTATAATAATTGGAATAAGGGTGTCCCTGGAAGTCTTTTATGTCATTGCAAACTTAACATGCCAAACCTATTGTTTGGCTTCAGAAGAATTGGATAAAGGTCTGTTATTAAACTATATTAGCGTCTACTCCAATGCGCAATAATGTTCTGTTTATTATAAATGCTTCAGTTTTATTGTCTATCACTTTAAATTCTCGAGCTCTTTAAAGCAGGATGGATTCTGATTGGCTGTCAATATCTTCTCCTCCCTCTTGCAGCATCTCTTCTCTTCTCTGATGACGAGGGCGGGGCAACCTGTCACTCACATAAGATCCACCAATTGCAAACCACAAACATCAAATCAATTCCCCACAGACAAAATCAAGCCCCGCCCTACATTTGTTCTTGTTTGCGAAGCCGTTTCACGTGGATATATAAGACAATAGAGAAGAAAAGATGAACACAACTTCCCTTTCATCACGATTTTAAGCCACTACAGCATTTATTAATCTTAGTTCATGTTTAAAATTAAAATCTGTTAACATTAGTTAATGCACTTTACAGTGAACAGCTGTATTTTTATTAACTATCATTAACAAAGATTAATAAATGCAGCTAAAAATATAATATCTGAAGCCATATAATAGCTTTATTTGAGGAAAAGGAAAAGCTGTTATGACTTGATAACCCCCGTATTCTTGCTCCGTGTCATTGGAAGTAAAAGTCATAGCACTTTTAGCACCACTGGTCTAGTGGTCATTTCACCTTTGGCAAAAACACATGAATAATCACATTATCCCCACTAGAGCAGGTAGCACTAACTCAAGGGAAGCATCCGGGTCAACGACCTTGTTCAAGGGCGTAATAATGATAGGCCTGAATTTGTAATCTCAGTATCTCTCCAGTTTCTTGGGTCATTTGAGCCCGCGACCTCTGCATCAGCAGCACAGATACTTACTGAATGAATAATATGAGAACAATAAATAAACATTTCATTGTAAAAACACCAATGAGATACTTGCATCTTTTATTTGTTCTCGTTAAAACCAATCAATTTGAGGTGACGTTGATGTAAGGTCCTTTAATGGCATCCTATAAAAATCCTTCATCTTAATGAACTCAGCGTCTGGGAAACTGGGAAAACACGGAGAGGGGAAGCACGGCTACGTCAATGTAGATCAACTAAAGCAAATTCCCCCCGTGGCGAAGCATCCACCGCTAAACACATCAAAAGAACAATCTAATGTTTAAAACACTTTACTTGATACAGAAACAGCCTTGCTGTAGGTTTTGCATGGCTCAAAGCCTGTTTTTCTCCATGTCTGACACAAAGCTGGAGATACCGGGAAAGTGAAGCCGCTGCGAGTCATGAGTGGGTGTGATTTCTGCGAGTGGACTGGAGTAGAAAAGAAAAGAGGAGAGATATATAGTGATTGTGATACAATGAGGGAATATTAGTGCTTCACGAGTGAAAAGAAAGAGCTCATGAACACATCATGACGATTTAGGGAGAGGATTGTTTTAGAGGGCATGTGAGAGTGAACGCCTGCATCTCTGCCAGCAAGTGCCTATCGTCCACTGAATACACAATAAAAATGACACCAAAATCAAATTTATTATGGGCTCGAGTGCCAGTTATGAGCCGTCAAATCATTGCTAATAGCATTTCTCAGATTAAAATAACTATACCGTACAAAAGCCATTTTTATAACTAAATTAGCTATGGTAAACATTGGAAATTCACTGTTTTTACCACACAACCTGCCATCTTTCAAGCATGACGTCCAAAATGTGTCCTTAAATAACATGGAACAAATTGCATGAATTCAAAACTTACTACTTTGAATTTTTGAAAGTGATTTTGAAAGTGTATTCTGTGCATCTTATCATTGGTTAACTTAAAATCAATATGAAATCAAAATGACCCTGTTTGTGGTCTTCCCTGGTTTTAATGACTGTCATATTCAATGATCTATGTATACATTTACAATATATACAAACATAAAAACGTACATACATACACTTTTGATACTGACAAATATAAAAATGCATTTTTAATGTTACGTTAGAAGATGACTTATTAATGTTCTATTTTATTGTTATACATAAATCACAGTAATACATAAAAAATTGATAAAGGATTCTGTCATTTTGCACTCTTAGTGTTGCATATTATTCTTAAGAATACAAATGTTTGTCCTTAATCTTCATCAAGTTGTAATAACTTCACAAAAAGCATCTTTCTCAATTAAAGAGTTAGTTCACCCAAAAATGAAAATGATCTTGCCCAGTTCATTCCCATTATAAAGCTTGGAAGAGCCAGGATATTTTTAAATATATCTCAGATTGTGTTTGGCTGAAAGAAAATAGTCATAAACACCTAGGATGGCTTGAGGGTGAGTAAATCATGGGATCATCTTCATTTTTGTGTGAACTATCCCTTTAACTGTCATTCAAAAGCAGCTGTGTTAGCAGAAATAACTTTATCTGAATATAAGTTGTGACCTACATTTTCCTCGGCACCAATCAGTCTGTTAAAACAGAAACTACTCGTTTTAAGTAGAATAATTGGGTCAGCCATCTAGACTTTCTTAGTATAAAAAGATGTAGTTTCTCCAGAACTGTACAGCACCCAAGAACGGAAATCAAGTTAAAACATTGAAAACTATTTAATTAAGATAAAATCTTACCAAGAACTCATAATGCAAACCTTTAGGTTGCTATTACTTCTTGAAAGCCGCTTGATGTCAACACATGTTCCCTTAAAGCGGACCTATAATGCCTATAATCACAAGATGTAATATAAGTCTCTGGTGTGAGTGTGTCTGTAATGATTTATTACAGCATGTTAAAATTGCCACTTGTGGGGGATGAGCAAAAACACGCTGTTTTTGTGTGTGTCCCTTTAAATGCAAATAAGCTGGTGTTCCCACCCCCCTTTCCAGAAGAGGGCGGAGCTTCAAGAGCTGATGTTCCAGCATACCGGCAACAACAAAACAGGACAATCTCACGCACTGAAAATGTCAGAAACTGTCAGTAGCAGAGTTCAGCCTTATATGTTCTGTCATCTGACTGTACTTCCGCCGCAAAATGATTGGCAGACGACGAGGTAAGTATTTAATTGCAGCGTTAAACTTAGTTTTTTGCTGGAATTAAATGCCGGCGTTTGCTTGCTTAGCATTTTGTGCCTTGCCAGATATCAAGTCAGTTAATATTTCTAAACTGGATTTATGGATTTCATTTATAAATAAATATGCTATTAAGAAAAAAGGTCTTTCTCAATTCCACCATTTACTGATAAATGACTACACTTACATAAGATTTTAAAGGTCACTAAAGTTGTACATAAAAAAAAAATCATGCATTTTATGTCAATGCGAATAGTCTATCTATGAATATGAATGAGATTTACATTTACATTTATGCATTTGGCAGACGCTTTTATCCAAAGCGACTTACATTGCATTATACTATACATTTGNCATTTATAAATAAATATGCTATTAAGAAAAAAGGTCTTTCTCAATTCCACCATTTACTGATAAATGACTACACTTACATAAGATTTTAAAGGTCACTAAAGTTGTACATAAAAAAAAAAATCATGCATTTTATGTCAATGCGAATAGTCTATCTACGAATATGAATGAGATCACCCCGACAATCCCAGACTGCTTCAGTGAAACAAAGGCCAAGAACGGCATGTAATTCATGAATTTAAGGGCACAGGATATTTAGTATGCAGAGACTTAAAAGTTGAATATTGACAGTGTCCAAAAGAGAAGCGCACATGACCTATAAAAAGGACTCTGACTCACACTCTGGCTTCAGGGATTCTGTCTTAATTAACATTTTAATTAATACGAAATATTGTTAACTGAGGGCCATTCTCTGAGCCTCGACTCACACTGCCTAATTAAAGATGTGTTCGCTCTACTCATGGCCTAAAAAGTGCAGTGAAAGAGAGAGAAATATGACACCCATCCTACCAAATGACACGCAGCCAAGGACTGTATTTCAACATGTCAAAACATCTCATTTCAGCTCAACTTTCTCATGTTTCAGCTGTTTTCTTTGCTAAATCTAAAGAGTGTCCCTCAGCAGGGATGATGAATCAATCTGGCAGATGATTGTGTGAATAATGTGTCAGATTCATTCTTAATTGTGCTGCCATAATTATCTACAAAACCTCTGTCTTTGCACCAAATGAGTCGTTCTGGTTCACTCGCTGTTTAACAACACAATGATTTGCTGATGACACTTTCAAACCAACCCAAAATCTCTTTCATTCTAAAGCTGTAGTCCTGAAACTCATGGTCATCTCATTTGTATCCATAAATATGTACACATAAACTGTACACTCTGAAAAATGCTCGGTTGTTTCAACCCATGTTTGGGTCAAATATGGACAAACCCAGCTGTTGGTTTAAAATGTTAAACCCATTGGTTGGGTTTGTCCATATTTGACCCAAACATGGGTTGACATAACCCAGCATTTTTAAAGTGTACATTTTAGTATGTTAGGATCAGTGTTGGGGGTAACGTGAGTTATGTAAGCAGATCACTTTTTGAGTAACTAGTAAAGTAACACATTACTTTTAAAATGACAACAAACAAGGGCCAAACAAGAGCGGAGCGTCCTAACAGGCAGATGCTTACAGTTTGCACAAGCAGATCCCTCAAGAACTGCCCGTGCATGCTCTTCTCCCAGACAGAAAATGCACAGATTGTGTCTGTCATCAGGTGTCAAAAACCTGGGACACAGATCCACACACTTTCTGAAACATTTGTCAGACATAATTTTTGTAACGACTGAGACAAATCAGACACAATTATTTGTTATATTTAACAAATAATTGTTTAAAACTTACTCTGGGATCTGTCCCATCCGCCGAGAAGACCAGCTTTAGTTTTATTGAAGCATGTGTGTGTTGCACGTGGAAAAGCAGAGACAAAGAGACACATAGAAAACCCTCAAAACAGACTTTCCTGCGTTCATTTATAGACAGGCTGTTCTATAAATTAACATGCATATCCATAGGACATGGCATCCATTATTACTGTTTGTGTATTATCTCTGGTTTTTGAATTCAGTATTGTTATGCATATTTTATGATAAGAACCAATGGTTAATGTAAACTCACCTATGCTAAGTTTGGTGTCTATGAGTTTGTATTTTGAAGATTTGAATGTTCGTGTATAGGGTATGTCGAGACCTCTGCAACAAATCAGTATTACAAGAATCTTTAATAGTTTCTTCAAAACAACTTAACCAGTTAATGTTCAGGGCTGGATTTCCCGAAACCTTCTTAACTCTACGTCGTTCTTAAGCTGTACCTTAATGTTAATACGTGTTTCCCGAAACATTCTTAGTTAAGTATACCTTCTGTAAGTCATACTTTCGTGAGGTTGGTCTGGAGCACTGTTAGCTATACCTGATCACTGCTGACAGTCTATACGAATATAATTCTGAAGCTGTAATACACCCAGTGTTTGATTAGGATTATGGCAAAGAATAAAATGCAAAGATTCACTGCTAAATTCAAATGTGCTTTAGTGCTGATCCAGAGACAGACGAGCTCTCCGCGCTTGTCATATATCACAACTATTCTGTGTTTTTAACCTCATCAGGTTTATTTTAGGTTTCAGACATTTAAATACACATTTGAATTAAGTAGGCTACTGCATAAAAAAGACATTTATAGTTTGTTAAAATCAAATTCCATACACTGATGTCTACGGAAGCTGCAATAATAACCCTTTCAATTATATAATCTGACGAAGTGTTTTATTCATATCAGATACACATTGTGTATGAAACAATAAAGTTTACTCTATTCTTCTCCCAGCTCACCGGCACATACTTTTATGTATTTCAGTAAGATTTCGTAAATCCGACAGCTCTGAATTGCCGTGCAAACTCATCCCGCGACAAAAATTCACTTCCACATATTTTACAATCGGAATATATCATAAAATTAAGGATATAGTTAACAAATTTGTGAATATTTTGAATAAAAAAATGAAAAAACAATATAAATGCGATACCTACAAATGACGGTCGCCTTAAACTCACGATGATGAGGGCTCTGCGCCCCCAGCATATAGATAAATTACAATATAGATTTAGTTTGCAATTTGGATTAACTTTATAACATCCCATGAGTCCTGATAAATGCAATTTCTACTTCTGAAGTGCTTCTTTTTATAAAGAACACTGATTTCTCACATAACGCAGTGAAGCAGCCCCTGTATGGAGTGAATTATCGATTCTCGAGCCATCGATTTCAACCAATTCAGCACCGCCTCCATGGACAGCACCTGGTAACGTCACACTTAAGAAGATAACTTAAGCAACCTCCTAAGGGATAGTTCGGGGAACACGCCTAGAAACAGTATATCTTCAGTTAAGGTTAACCTTTAGAGTGCGCTAAGAGACAACGTTATCGGGAAATCCAGCCCAGATCCCCTGCTAGAAACACAAAGGATCGTAAACTTTCCTGTCGGGAGCTTATGTATCATTGGTCCACTGACCCAGAGGGGGAATGTCCAGCACCAGAGGCTAAAAGCCAGTGCACAGTTCTCCTCCTCTCTCTTTTGCTTCTTTGGACGGACTGAAGCCCTGCAGGGCGACCTCTTTAGGCCAAGGCCTAAGGGCCTACCAGGCCTGTAATCCTAAACCTGCAACCCCAGCCATGTGCTCATTCAACGCAGAAGACATTGATTGCAACTTTAGTACCATCAGACCTAATTCTCAGGACTTCTAATGGCAACAATATATCCAGACACTCTTCAAAAAGGCAGAGGCCAAATGCAAGTATTGTACGATATATTAAATTGCTGCTAGTTAGTTAAAATTGTGAACCTCCTTTGTTACAAGGGAGTTTTTATGATGAATACTGATGATTCTTTTCCTGGTTTTTGGTTTCTTCGTAGCTCCTACGGTTTCCCACTTCCGGTTTCACTCTATCATTTATCATTTTACCCGTTTATGTGTGACTTGCGTGTATGTATGTTTGTGTTTGTTAGTTAGCTATGTGTTCGTGATTTAGTTAATAAAATTTGTGCACAATACATATTTGGTTCTGACTCCCTGTCTGTGAATAGAATAGACTGATCTTGACTACATGCTCTGAGTACCGTACAATAAGAATGTTGTTTCCCATAACCTGGAAAGGAACATTTCTTAGAATTAATGAACAATTAACACTGAGTGTTCACTGGATGAACAGGTTAGTTGATTGTAATATTAATTTTATTACATTAAGTTAATTTTATTAACTGATCCAAATATTCATAATTAATTATAACTAGTTATGATTAATTGTCATATTTATTTTGAGCTAATATCCTTACATTTTCTTACCAGTTTGATATTGCGTTTCAGACACCGGTTCACGAGGAAGTGTTCCCCAACAGCGTTTTCGAAAGGGAACTAAATAGTAAATCATGCGGATGATTTAGCAAATCAAGGAAAACATATATACACTCTAAAAAATGCTGGGTTAAAAACAACCCAAGTTGGGTTGAAAATGGACAAACCCAGCGATTGGGTTGTTTTGACCCAGCGGTTGGGTTAAATGTTTGCCGTCCGCACAATTCAGTAAATCGAGGGAACGAAACAGTAAATGGTGTACACAATTTAGTAAATCAAGGGAACGAAATAGTAAATCGTGCACACAATTTAGTAAATCGAGGGAACGAAATAGTAAATCGTGTACACAATTTAGTAAATCGAGTGAACAAAATAGTAAATCGTGCACGCAATTTAGTAAATCGAGTGAACAAAATAGTAAATCGTGCACGCAATTTAGTAAATCGAGTGAACAAAAGAGTAAATCGTGCACGCAATTTAGTAAATCGAGGGAACGAAATAGTAAATTGTGCACGCAATTTAGTAAATCGAGTGAACAAAATAGTAAATCGTGCACGCAATTTAGTAAATCGAGTGAACAAAAGAGTAAATCGTGCACGCAATTTAGTAAATCGAGGGAACGAAATAGTAAATCGTGTACAGAATTTAGTAAATCGAGGGAACGAAATAGTAAATCGTGCACATGATTTAGTAAATCGAGGAAAACAAAAGAGTAAATCGTGCACAAGATTTAGCAATTTACACTTGCGAAGAAATATAACTTTTTTTAAAATTATTTATTATTATTATTATTATTATTAAAAAACAATCAATCCCAGCCCAGCTGAGAAAAAGCAATGCAAAAGTAACGTAATGCATTACGTTCCATAAAAAGTAACTAAGTAGCTCAATTAGTTTCTTTTTAGGGAGTAACACAATAATCTAACACATTACTGTTAAAAGTAACTTTCCCCAACACTGGTTAGGATACACAACAAAAAATAAAATACCAACAAATTGAAAGCATCACAAACGTAAAGTCTACTATTAACACAACTTTAAAGATGTACACATCATTAAGAAAGCTATGATGACTGGAATTGATATGAACGAACTCCGCTTCGCAGTGGGTGGTTCGTTGCCTCCACGTTATGCATTATAATCATTTAATGATTATCCCTTAAATAAATCTTACATTTGTCCAAAATGTTACATTTGTACATAAAATTGTAAGTGTCAAATTTGTTAAATCAAGTAATTGTAATGTCATTAAACATATTTAATTAGTTTATTTATTATAAATACAGTAACACTTTACAATAAGGTTCAAATTGTTAAATATTAATCAATTGAATCATATTGTAAAGTGTTATTATAAATATAACAAACACAACATATGAATTCCATGAATTTCATAGTCGGTGAACCTCATGGGAGTCATAAATATATAAAACTGTCAATGTGTTGATATAGTACTTATTAGTGTCTCTCTAAGTGTATGAAAAAATGCATGTGTGCTAAAACCACACTTCACGTACGACCATCTGCGAATACTAATGAGATCACGCTGCTATAGTCCATCCTCTGGGATACTTTATATATGCTGTTGTTATCAAGGAGAGGAATATCATTCTTCTCTGGTTACCTGAACACAGCAAATTCCCCTCAGGCCATCTGAGAAGACCTTGCTGTAAATAGATGTTGTTTGCGCAATTATTTGTTTTGAGGACATGGCAGAGAAATCTATAGAGGAAATATTCACTGCCAGCTGGAGGTCCATAGTATTGATTGAGGATGTAAAGTACAGTTCCTCAGCTCCAGAGACTGTGATCATTAAGAAGTGCGGGAATGTCAAATTATGAATTTAATTTTGGCATCGAACCTTCAACTAATCGATAACATTCATAACCTGTTTGGAATAGGACATGTTTGGTATAGCTAAATAGTCTTATATTCTCGCATCACTGAAGTTGGTGTTTGGACCCACAGTTCTTCGTCTGTTAAACAGGAGGAGACCAAATATGAATACTATAAAAATCTTTCAGGAGGATATAATGTACAAAGCAGCCATATCAGGGGAAAAAGAACTGTCTACAAAGTCAACACTTATTTTAAAAGAACAGACATTTGAACACCTCAACAGACCACGAATAACCCCGAAAACGTGATTATAACCACAGCAGGTTAAATATCACTGTAGTAACATACACTGATCAGGCATAACATCATGAGCACTGACAGCTGAAGTGAATAACACTGATCATCTCTCCATAACGGCACCTGTTAGTGGGTGGATATATTAGGCAGAAAGTGAACATTTTGTCCTCAAAGTTGATGTGTTAGAAGCAGGAAAAATGGGCAAGCGTAAGGATTTGAGTGAGTTTGACAAGGACCAAATTGTGATGGCTAGACAACTGGGTCAGAGCATCTCATATTTCTTTAGACACAATCATCATTATGGCCATGTACATTAAATTATGCGCTCTACGGAGCATCCAATGGTCCAACACTCTTATGATACATTACATTCATATGCAAAATTGGAGAATGCTCTTCAGACAGCAATCAGAAACCAAGAAAGCAAAGCAGGAATATATTGTTTGTCTAAGTTTGAGCGCTGCACCAGTCGTTTTTGGCAAATCCGCACCCACAGTGCTTAACAGAATTTGATTTGTTATCCAACACCAGCGCTTAGTATCTGACACGTTAAACAAAAAGACAGCGATCCAAACCACATCTACATGAAAATAAATCTACTACATCAGGTTTATAGATAAAAATAAACATCAGACAAGGAGTTCTGAAGGGCTCATATTTAATGTGGCTATTGTGCGTCTATATGGTTTGTTGCAGGAACAATCCTATTAACTGGACTAAAAAAGGGGGCAGGGCGGATTACTCGAGGTTTATGAACAAAAAGTTTCTACATGCAGTAAGAGGTGACCAACTTGTTTCAGGAAAACTCTTTAAACTAATATATTGGTTTCAATGTTCATTCAGGTGTTCATTTGAGACAAATCCTTTGTTGATGAAATAGTTTATTTTTCAGTGTAGTTCTGCCTGTAGAGAGCACTCAAAAACACTCGAGAACAATCAAACCCTTGATTACAAAGGCCTGGCCCCCTACGGAGAACTTAAAAGCACCAGCAGATGTTACACAAGGGAGATGTCTTTTCAGGGAACAAGGGTATGCGCTCCCTCAGATTTTTGGGCAATAAATAAATAAATCTTTGATAATTACCACTGGCATGATGGGCTTTTAGTAAAATTTGGCTGTCTATGCAGTAGAAAGTCAAATATGTTACAGGTGGGATCCTGTTTTGGAGATTTTATGTGAGGTTCATGTACGACTGACTATACAACTCTGAATGAACAACAAAAGCCCTTTTTAAAGTGTTTACCATTCATGGAATATGGGCTATCCACACCTCCAGTGGAAACCTGATGAGGAATAAAAAGATACACAGTATTCACAGATTCAGGGAATGGAGGATGAATCATGAAATAGCATTGCTCTTCATAGAAAACCCATCTCATTCCATCCCTGCACTCATGCAAAATCTGGATGAATATGGACTAGTCTCGGGATATAAAGTTAATGAAAATAAATCTGAAGCAATGGTGATCTCTGGTTCCAGCTAACTGCAGTAGTGGCTTGGATTTAGAAATAGGGAATCATGATGGGTAGAAATAGAACCGAGGACAATCAAAGAGATACATTCTAACTTTCATAAGAATAAAATCGGGTCCTAAAAGGAGAATTGGTAATGAATGGATAAAACATACTCTAAAAATTTGGACAAATTAAAAAAATGCTCATATATAGATTTTTTTTCCCATCTGTGTGGGACAGTGGATGCAGAACATGGGCAGATGAAGGTCCTAGTATAATGAATCAATTATTCAATGGAACATAACTTAAATCTTTTTCACAACCTCAAGGACTATTTAGAATTCCTTCAGACAGGTATTTCCAGAAAAAAGAAAAAGAACTGGTGATGAAAGAACCAAACAAAGAGAAGAATATTTTATTTATATTGTAGAATAACACTTTCCAACTAATAGATGCGCATCTCATTCATACAAAAGGTTAATAATAAATCCTGTACAAAATGCAAGAAAATGGGAACTGGAACTAAATACTATAATTGAAGATGATATCTGGGAGGAATTATGTGAGGGGTGTCATAAAGGAATTATGCAAAGAATTTGACTGGAAACCTCATGAGATCTCTGGCATCTGAAAGAGCCATCTGTGGCATTATGTTGGAGAAAATGTGATAAAATTTTTGTGGGATGGGGGATTGCTCAAAGATTGAATAATTCTGGAAAAGAGTTAAAAAAAAAGACAAAATACTAGAGGTAGAGATACTTCTAGATTCAGTGGTGTGTTTGTTGGAAGCACAATGAGGAAAAAAAAGTATGAGGAAAAGAGAGATGTACTACGGATATCGTTATTGATGGCTAAAAAAATAAATGAATAAATCACAGTGCACTGGAAGGAAGAGGATCCTCCAAGCCTGGTTCAATGGAGACTGAAACAAGATTATAGAATGGGAAAAAAAGACTGCATGCCAACAAATGAAGATGGATGTTTTGTTGGGATGGGAAAAGATGGGAAAGTATTATAATATACTTAGATATGTAACTATGATGAGTTTTAAAGGCGACCTATAATGCCCCTTTTGACATGACGTAATATAAGTCTCTGGTGCAGTTTCAGCTCAAAATACCCCACGGATCATTTATTATAGCTTGTCAAATATGCCCCTATTCGCCGTTTTTGTGTGTGTCCCATTAAATGCAAATGAGCTGCTGCTCCCCGCCCCCAAGCTCGCTGTTCATGAGACAGAAGCTAACAGCAAATATATAACTCTCAAAATGGATCATTAAACTGTTCTCGATGCAGCATATAACATTGGTATGGCATGTATTTTGTGGATGTTTGCTAAAATTCGACTCTGAATGAGTTTTGATAGCGTGCTGCACGGCTAACGTGGCTAAACTGTTGGAGAGACTCGATAAGAATGAAGATGCGTTTATGAATTATACCGTCTACTACATGCAGGTTAAAAATAAAAATAACAAAATGGCTCTGGTCTCCATGAATACAGTAAGCCACATTTAACAGTCCATTGCTAACTAAACACATTCAGGAAGACAATGCAAACATCACAATATAAATATATGCAGTATATGAAACCGGATCAGTTGGTATCGATCCATCTTTGAGTATCACTTTCTGTGCAAATCCTGTTTTACTGACGATTGTGTGAAGCATTCTAGTGTCAATGACTTAACATTACACATACTGGTATATGAATTTATCTGGACACATTCCCTTCATAAATAAAATTGCACCACTGCGTCCTTAGTGGCTCAGATGGCAGGAGTTTATGGAGACTCGTATGTTTGCTTTTACAGCCGTTAACAGATCAGTGATAATGTGTACATAGCTGAGACATATCACGAGCTCAGGGACGGTCGTTCTCGAGTGCTGCTGTCCTGCAGAGTTTTTCTCCGACACAACTCACCTTCCTTCACGTAGCTTTAGTAATCCTGAAGACATTCAAGTGTGTTTGATCAGTGTTGTAGCTGAACTGCGGGACAGCTGCTGCACTCCAGGACCAGTGTTACTCGTCGCTTGTGAAAACAATGGCGGCGCCGTGGGTGGAAACATACAGATTCAGAGGGCGGTAATATTATAATAAGACCCCCTTCCTACGTCACAAGGGGAGTGAAATCAGAACGGCTCGATTGTTCACATGCTTGTAGAAAAAGGCTTACCAAAAAGAAGTTACTGGATTGTCCTTTTTCACATTTTCTGTGCTTGCCAGAGACCCAATTATAGCACTTAAACACAGGAAAAATCAGATATTCATGATATGACCCCTTTTAAAGAATAAGATTGCAAACCAATGTAACAGTAATGTAACCTTCTCCAGTTATTTGTTGTACAAATGCTACCTTCACAAATAATGTATTGATGACATTTTTTCTTGCATTTTTTAATTGATTTATTCTCCCTTTATTTATTTATTTCCCCTTGTTTGTTAGGGGTTTGAATGTTGGGGATGGGGAAGTTGTTTGTCAGAGGCGTACACCTTCAGTGCATCCTCCAGAAGCCTCAGATGTTCCAGAGCCTGCTGATGGGTCAGATTTAATATGTATTCCTTGTTGGATGATGCAGGCTCAAGGTACATAAACATGGAAATTTTTTGCCAGTCCTCCGGAGAGTGTCTGTGTTTGGCCTGGAAAGAGAGAGATAAACAAGGCAATTGGTTACCAGGTGAGCGAACACTGAATTCAGGTGGTGAAAAACGCTTACATAGAGAATAAAGGTCCTCAGATCTGTAAAGGTTGGGCAGCCTGGCAAAGCCATCCAATTCCAGGTGTCCTGAAAATGGCTATTAAGTTTTTTTGCATGGGTTGGGCTTGGACGTAAAGAAGAAATACTTTGCCTGACGGCCAGGAACTGTTTTGTTTTGTTTGTTTGTTTGTTTTGCCTCAGAGAGCTGACTCACCTGCAACAGACACACAATATATTACTGAGATAACTATGAAAACAGGCCTTTATAAGCAACATGCTTACATTTTGATTTTGCTGGTCTCATTGAGAAAGCCAAATGTGTCCAGGTTTGACTTCTACTGAGACATATAGGCTATGAAAGCCTGTAAATGGCAGAGTTAGTTTTTTAACATTTTTCTTTTAGCCTGTTTGAAGGGTTTTGGTCTATAGCTGCTGCTCTTTGTTATCTTCCTTCCATTTATCTAGTCATCGCAAAAAACAAACAAACAAAAACAAGCAAGAGGAAATTATAACAGCAACACAAAATGATTTCTGTATCAAGGTACTTTGAATATGCAAATGATATTTGCATATTTGTATTGTTAGTGCAATTTGTAATATAACCACTGAGTTACATTGTAATAGATTGCAAAATTCACCTACCAAATGGTACTGAGTGTAATATAACTGTTGCGTTACATGGAAACACATTTCACAATGAATGAATTCGTTAAGAGATCTGATTAGATTAAGTGAAATTTGTAACTACATTGTTACATTGTAATAGATTGCAAAGTTCATCTGGAATATGTCTCATACATATTATTACATACAATTACATTACAATAGTTAAGTATCTCTTTCAGGACTTTGGCTTGTCATGCAAACATAAGACAGGTGAGAATTAGCACATCAACACAAAATGTTTGAAAAGCACTTACTGAGTTCCATCACATGGATGGGGAAGTTGAGCTGTTCTTCAGCTGGCCCAGGATGGGTGGAGAGATCCAGACTTCCAGAGGTCTGTTCAACAGGCAAACCACTGTTGGCTCAGACCGTGGAATAGGGAATGGTGGAGTTGAATGCTGGATTGGAATCTCTGGCAAGCTGGCTATAAAAGCTGTCGGGTGGCCTTTTTAACACACCCTGCTGAATATGCAGCCATCTGCATCTCTTCTTAAATTTCTTAAATTCTTAAATTCTTAAGCTTCTCCCTTTTACAATTTTCATCAGTACACTCATCCGCGGGGAACAGCGGGGTCGTCCAAACCTCCAGTCTCAGGCTGCTCTGGCTCCAATTCAAGGGTGGATGCCACGGGCACAGCAGGATTCGAGGCTCTCGGTTTCCCAAGAACTTGCATAATCTTATTTTTTAATTCCACCATCATCTCTTCCCTAGCCCTGTGCGTGAGCTTTGTGGCAATTCAGGTGTCTGTCTATACGGCTTGCCTCCTTGCCACATCTAGGAATGGGACAACAGCCCTGGCGAACATACACACATCCTGAATCCAGAGCCAAGAGCCATTTCCACTCTTCTTTATCACCTTGTGGAAGATACGAAGATGTTGGCTGAGCTTTTTCATAAGTTTTATTACAAAATTCAAATAATACCATATTGCTGCTTTTAATGTGGCGTGATTTTTCACTGTAGTGCCTCAGTTCAAGCGAATCAGACGTGACTGATCATATGTTCCTCTTTATTTTATACTGTCACCAGTAGTAAACATGAATTAATATCAGAGGGTATGTTGAAAGAACCAGTACAACTTAATGCATCAGGTCTCATTTACTCAATCAATGTTTCAACTGCGGATAAAACAGCTTGTAAATGTGTCAGATAATGTGACATTTACTTCAGAACAGCCATTCATTCTCCTTAAACTGTATAGTTAGTGAGGAAAATGTACTCTAGAGATTAGCATTTAAAAAAAAAAGAAAAAAAAAAGAAAAAAAAGCACTATATTATACTAGGGGAGACCGGGGTAAGTTGTCACACTTTTCACACTGTCTAACATTTACTGAGCACCATACATCACAATGGTATAAATGTCATACCAAATGAAAGAAGGAAGTCTTGGGCACATATGTTGTATTCATCACATTTTCATATCTTATCTCATTACGGAGTTGTAGACTGTTGAATAGAGAATGTGCACTTGTGACAATTTGCCCCATCGGCGGGTAAGTTGTCACACTAGATTATCTAAAAATAAGAACACAACTACTTAATTATGATTATTGACTTTAATTTTTAAATTCAAACCAGAACTGGAAATATAAACAATCATTCCTAGAGAATTTTGGAAAAACAATTCTATTAATCCAAACAATACACATTTCAATCAAAACACATTAAGTGGCAAGACCAGTTTACTTTGAACTTTAAACTCAAACGTTCTCTGGCTTGCACATATATCCATGATAACTGAATGGAATGCTGCAGATAACTCGCTTAACTTAACATGTTTAATCTCTGAACAAAACAGATGCCCTGTAACTGACTAATCAGACTCATGTTCAGAGTCACAATTCTGCCACACATACATTGCCTGGCCTGAGGTGCAAGCATCATGTGCCCATTTGTTGCATTTTACACATTTTACCCAAGTCTCTTTTAGACGACTGTTTGAAAATGGCTCCACACAGACGAGGCAGAAGCACTCTTCATCAGGTTTCACAGCTTTTTGCTAGATTCAGCCTTATTCTTTTCTATTTCTAGTTGCTGCTTCACTGGCATGTCAGTAAGAATTGCTGATTTGCGTCATTTTCTTTCTTTGCTGGTTTTTGGGGGCCAGCTTTTGGATATGGCTGGATGTCTTCTGGAGTTGGTAGCCCGCTGTCAGCAATAGCATTGCTGGGTAAGGGTGAGCTGGTGATAGCAGAAGCATAACTGGGAATGCCAGGCAGAGCAGAGTTGGTGCTGGGGCCTGGCAGGGCAGGGTTCTGAATGGGGCGATCTGTGAAGTAGGATGGTGCAAACTCGGTTTCCAGAAATACATCTCTGTTGTAAGGTTGAACCCCAGCCACCCTAAAGCCAGCCTGAATGTTCAAGGGGGTTGCAGCCAGAGGATAGGCAATTGCCACAATCCAAGGAATGTCATAAATTGACATTGTTTTTTGAGCATGTTCTATGGGTTTATTTGTAATGGGGCAAGTTGTCACATGTGACGACTTGCCCCAAAGTAATTAAGACAACTTGCCCCAAACTGACATGTGTGCTAATGTTGGCTAAATCTCAAGGTTAGCTCAACATAGCAAGTCAGCCAAAGTATCAAAAGACACGTTATTGTCACCTCTATTTTGTGCAAAATAATAATTTTTAACATTCATATCTAACAAAGTTGTATTGCATAAAATTTAAAGTGCAAATTTTTTACTTTTTAAGCCAAAAAATAAGAAAATAACCTCAGATTAGAGCGATCTTGACCACATGTGAACAGGAAGTTGACTATAGAAGAAGAAGTCACACAAAGTAGCTATTTGATTTTTTATGATAGAGCATCTAGTGTTGGAGTAATGAACAGTGTGACAACTTACCCCGCTCTCCCCTATATATTACTAAACTATTTTTTTTTACTTTCATACCATTAATTTATTATCATATCATCATTATAGAAATGGCCTTATATGCAATTGTATACAAAACAGTAATTAAGAAACCTTTAATACCAGCTGACAGGGGTTACAGAAAAATTAACGTACTACATCCATTTCCATCCAAATGAATAGATATTGAATCGACATCGAAATCAAATCGTAAGATCATGAATCGAACCGTGAACCACAAACCACCAGCAGAATAGCTTTGACGATGTCCAGAACACAGTCCAACTCCAAAGATGATGGAAAAAGATGTAAGTGTCATTCTGTAACATTGATCCACTGTAGGCAAGTTGCACAACCCAAGTGCAGTTTATTTACAACATCCAAACTCGATCAAACACAAAACATAACAAAGACTTGGCTTGGTCGATCAACCCAACGAACCAATGACAACACAGGACACATGACAAGCTTCAAAATAAAACATGAACATGAAACAAAACTAGACATGACACATACATGCATTCATATGTGCATTAACAGATGAATTTGTATAAGATACTACACTACAAATAGCGGTCACTGAGAATACTTATTGCTCTAAGTATGAGGTGGATGTGTTGTAGTTTACATCAAGGTTTTCAAACATAATCATGAATGGATTTGGATGGATCCTTGTTGCCTCTTTGTTTCAGCCACAGAGGATCTAAAAACTTATGGCGGTCCGAGCCTAAATCTTAGGAGATGGGTGAAACTGCTTGTGGACTAAGTCCTGTTCTTCTCAGACTTGGTACTAGAGGTCATCTTGCCCTGTAAAAGGTAGTGACACACCAAACCCTCAAAGAACTAGTGGTGGCAAAAGCCAACTGTGTTGTTGCAGTCAAGAAAGATGCTCTAAAATGCATCGCAAAGACAGCAGCCAACTACAGCAGACAACATCCATTTTGCACCAGTCTGAGGAAATAACTGTCAAAACCAGCAAAACTCCCTTACTATCAAACCCCTTACAAACAAGGGAGGGGTGGAGTAGTCTATATTCATCATTCAGAATAAGAAACTGAATCTAGGACTGTGATTATACAAACCGTAAACAAGCAGCACTTGCTTGCCAATTTGAATATGAATCATGTTGATCAGTTGGTCTCCACTTTCTTTGTTCCAAATGGTCATGTCATTATGAAAATATTTAAGTATTGGAATGCTCATGTAAGATGAAGTGTCTTCTGAGTTTGCCCTCTTGACTGAATTGCCAATAAGATTGTCGAATGCTGATTCAACATGCTAAACCAACAACCAAAACGCGGCAGACTAGTGTCAATGGTGTGTAATACACCTCAAAAACTGAGATGACAGACACTCTTGGTTTGTCATGGCCTTGAGAGGTGTTTGTCCTATCTGATAAGTTTGGCCATTTGTTTGTGTTAGTCCACCAAGATCCAATCAAAATGTAACAAACCTTTCTCCACTGTTACATGCCCTGAATTTCCCAAGAATACCGTTCAGTACACAGTCGCTACATTAGAATGAGTGAGCCAGATTTCTGCTGTATAATAACAGTATCTTGCAGATACTGAAAAAAAGAACTGCATGAGACAATGTTTTTCCAAAACACCACACCAGTTGAACACAGTTTGCAGTCAATGAATCGATAACCAAGCGACCTGACTGAATGATATGTCATCACCCGGATAACTTCACTAAAGTACTGTCCTGTTGCACATTAGTTTGAAGTTTTAGAAACACATGGATAAGCCATATTGCTTTTAGATTTGGTCTAGAAGCACAAAGCATATTTATCTGCCAAGAGCGTCATGGTTCACAGGGTTTTGAACTGGCACAAATATCACCTTTTCTTGAGCTATTGTTGTTTGTGCCCTTTATCCACTGGAGTTAATACAATTGAACATCGGTTTACAGCAGAGATGATCTTCCTTAAAGAGGTACGGAAATTGCTTCCTGACAATACATATGGCAAACTTCCTCCCAGAACTCTTAAGATCATTAGTGCGAGGAGATGCATCGCACAGGAAGTCTGGCACGCGCAGATTAACCTCACTGTTTTTAAAAGAACTGTCTCAAAGCGCTCTCTCCCAGCATTGATTTGTCTTTCCCTGAGTGCTTTTGTGCCTGTGTGGGTACGAGTGATTCTGTTTGTGAGAGAGAGACAGAGAGGGAAGACAAAGCCTTGCATTTACACTAGCATAGATAAAGCTATTTTAACGATGTTTAAATGTGCAAGCATAACAGTTTACAGGAATATTGGACATAATTTAAAGGTAGATTTTTTCCTCGAATCACACAAGCTAACAACAAATCATTAACCAAAGAAAATACATTATAAAATTGCAGTAAAGCTGTGGTATCACGCATTAATTCACCCTTAGTATGACGTCAGTAATCTGTACATTCTTATAATGTTGCCAGCATATCATTTTAATTAAAATGTTATGTCGCAGAAGATTTGTGTTAGCAGCCGTCAGTTTCAATTTTTGTTTTCCAGACAATCTCCTGATTCAATCAGAAGAAAATCAGCAGGATAAGGAGATTTGTTAAACCTTTCTTAACGCACCATTTAAACTTGCACTTGTGAAAATTACTTGTTTGTTTCACATCAAGAGTTGGACCCGCTTCGATTACCGTTTAATGATGCACCCTACTTCTGTGGCGGATTTTTCTCAGATTAATAATGTCTGAAAACTGTTTTTTTCCACTCCTCTTGGTACTTTGTATTTCCTTGTACTTTTAGCATTAATTAGTCTCATGATTATCTTTGAAAGCATTAGGTTATAAAATTAAATGCATATGCAAACCCAAGAGGGCTGGGCTTTCCAAATCACGCTCTTAAAATCATTTTAACTAAAGCTGAATGTTACATTACGATGCAGTAGCTGCTATTCCCAAACCAGCACACAGATTGCTTGTTAATAAGTACAACTTAACTGCATTTGTTACTGGAGCCGGCAGGGCCAAAGCTGCTAAAATAAGGCCAAAATGTTTGCCAATATCAACATTAGTTTGTCTCCCTCAAAATAATACAAATATATCATGTTATCTTATTGATACACACCGATCAGGCATAACATTATGAGCACTGACAGGTGAAGTGAATAACATTGATCATCTCTTCATCACGGCACCTGTTAGAAGGTGGGACATATTAGGCAGCAAGTGAACATTTTGTCCTCAGAAGTGTTAGAAGCAGGAAAAATGGGCAAGCGTAAGGATTTGAGTGAGTTTGACAAGGACCAAATTGTGATGGCTAGACGACTGGGTCAGAGCATCTCCAAAACTGCAGCTCTTGTGGGGTGTTCCCGGTCTGCAGTGGTCAGTATCTATCAAAAGTGGTCCAAGGAAGGAACAGTGGTGAACCGGCGACAGGGTCATGGACGCCCGAGGCTCATTGATGCACGTGGGGAGCGAAGGCTGTCCCGTGTGGTCCGATCCAACAGACGAGCTCCTGTAGCTCAAACTGCTCAAGAAGTTAATGCTGGTTCTGATAGAAAGGTGTCAGAATACACAGTGCATCAGTTTGTTGCGTATGGAGCTGCACAGCTGCTGACCAGTCAGGGTGACCATGCTGACCCCTGTTCACCGCCAGAAGCGCATGTTCATGGAAACGGAGGCTGTAGCCTCTTTCAGCAGGATAATGCTCCTGCCACAAAGCACAAATGGTTCAGGAATGGTTTGAGGAGCACAACAACGAGTTTGAGGAGCACAACAACGAGTTTGAGGTGTTGACTTGGCCTCTAAATTCCCAGATCTCAATCCAATGGAGCATCTGTGGGATGTGCTGAACAAACAAGTCCGATCCATGGAGGATCCACCTCACAACTTACAGGACTTAAAGGATCAGCTGCTAACATCTTGGTGTCAGATACCACAGCACTCCTTCAGGGGTCTAGAGGAGTCCATGCCTCGACGGGTCAGGGCTGGTTTGGCACCAACACAACATTAGGAAGGTGGTCATAATGTTATGCCTGATTGGTGTATAATCCTACATTTATTTACAACCCATAACTGGGCAACACATTTAAGCACACTTGACATTTACTGTAAATAACAAGACCTTAGCAAATATTATATATTAAAGATCACATTTGTGTATCCTTTTTATTTTTTATTTTTTATTGTGTATTTTAAGGAGTGTTTTAAGTTTGTTTCATGGCATTTCTAATATATTATTGTACATTAGATGTTTGTTAACATTAGTTCTATCATGACAACTCTATTCACTAAACATGATGCTTTCTTACCAGATCAGCTCACAATGTCATGTAAATCCCAAAGGTAACATAAAAAAATAAAACTCATTCTAAACAAGATTCTGCCTCTACTTGAACATCTTATTCTGATATAGTTGTAATAGTTTTTTAAGCAGAGAAACTGGGAGCCCATTGCATGCGGGCCAGAGGAGATAACTATCAGCTTCATTGATCCAGGTGCTGCTGCTCCTAAGGATTTACAACGGTCATTACACAGAAGATTATAACAGGGCGACCCGTGGTCATACATCAGAGACAACAAACCACACACTGTACGCAGGGATACTTCTGAGCCTTGGCCATTATTGAGCAATTTATTTCATAATCTAATTTATTTTGCAACGCAGAAGTTTGAGAAATGTGCGAGACCGCTACTGGTAAAGAACTAGAAGAATAACAGAGCAGTAAATGGTAAAACTATATGTGCACTACAAAACAGTGTGTTTGTATTAAAATAATGGGTTAACTCTAATATGATTACAGTTTGCAACCTCAAGCAGCATAACAGACTGTTTTGTACAGTAAAATAACAGAATAAGATACAAACACCGGCTATTACAACACATTTAAAATTAGGTGTATAGACATGCAATACAATAAACGTGTGAGAGAATGACATCCATCCATCCACAGTATCTATCCATATATCTACCTGTCTGTCCATCTAGCGTTCTAATTTACTGTATTTATCTGTCTGTCAGTCCATCCATCCATCCATCCTTCCATCCATCCATCCATCCATCCATCCAACCATCCATCTATCCATCTATCCATCTATCCATCTATCTATCTATCTATATCTGCACATCCATCCATCCATCCGTCTATCTATCTATCTATCTATCTATCTATCTATCTATCTATCTATCTATCTATCTATCTATCTATATCTGCACATCCATCCATCCATCCATCCATCCATCCACAGTATCTATCCATATATCTACCTGTCTGTCCATCTAGCGTTCTAATTTACTGTATTTATCCGTCTGTCAGTCCATCCATCCATCCATCCATCCATCCATCTATCCATCTATCCATCTATATCTGCACATCCATCCATCCATCCATCCATCCATCCACAGTATCTATCCATATATCTACCTGTCCGTCCATCTAGCGTTCTAATTTACTGTATTTATCTGTCTGTCAGTCCATCCATCCATCCATCCATCCATCCATCCATCTATCTATATCTGCACATCCATCCATCCATCCATCCATCCACAGTATCTATCCATATATCTACCTGTCCGTCCATCTAGCGTTCTAATTTACTGTATTTATCCGTCTGTCAGTCCATCCATCCATCCATCCATCCGTCTATCTATCTATCTATCTATCTATCTATCTATCTATCTATCTATCTATCTATCTATCTATCTATCTATCTATCTATCTATCCATTTATCCATCCATCTATCTATCTGTCCGTCCGTCCCTGAGTTCAGCAAACACTGCTCTAGACTTTCTCAGCGTGCGGATAATGAAAGACAATGTGAAAACCAATATATAGAAAGACATGGGGAACGGTAGTGAGGAAAGGTAATTGTTGTTTGCTCGACACAATTGGTGTCACAGGTGTCAAGAGACACATTTAGACAGCGGGCATATTATTCTTGATCACTTCTTTAGAGTGATTACTTCACATCTTCCCCTCGTGCACCAGACACTTTTGAGGACAACAGTGTCATTATGCAGGACTAATATATGGACTGAATGCTGTGAAAGACAAATTACATTTCAAGCAGAAAATGGTCACACTGGTGTGTATAGGGTCTCAAAGAATGGGACACAGGGAAAGAAGAGGACAACAGGTGAAAGAAGAGTATTAAGCTGTCGCGACAGAGGTGGACGACGGTGGCGACGGATGTTTTTTCTGTTGTTCTTTTTGCCCCACATGCTGTGAGCTGTCGCTTTGAGTCAGTCTGACACAAGTGAATAATGTTAGAATCTCAGAGTGTGTCAAGGCATTTTGAGTCAAAGTGCTGGAAAAAGAACGAAGATGCACTAGAGAAGTCTTGATGCCAACTGACAGCTTGTCTGGTCATTGTAATTCATAGGGAGGCATTACCTTTGGCTGCTTCAATCAATCACATTTAATCAAATTCACAACACTTTGCATGATACAACAATGATATTGATGGATTTATGTTGTTGTTGTTGTTTTCTTTTGCTGAGGAAGTAGGCTATTCATTCAGGAATAATTGACTACAAGGTAAACATTTCTGGATCATCAAGAATTATCATAAAATATGCAACCACAAAACATCAATTACAGTAAAGAGATTAGAAACCACAATTTTAAGTTGAAATGTTTGAATGTTGAACTAAATATATAAATGCATTTTAAATGTAGTATTACAAAGTTACACTCATTTATTAATGTTTAATAAATAAACATTTATTAATAAGTTTAATGAATCATAATTAAACAATAAACATTATTAAATTGCTTATTAATAAATGTCCACCTTTTGATTATTATTGTTGCCTCTAATAATTATGTGTCTGATTTTTAATTTCCAACATATTTTAGGTTCATTTTGAGTCAGCCATATAGTCATTTTCAATCAATAGTTGAGTTAAATAAAACTACCCAGCAGGTTGGGCAAACAATTATTTAACCCAACCTCTGTTGTCTTTATGTTTAATGCTATTATAAAAGCCTAGGTGAAAAAAAAGTACACTTCCATAATGCACTTAAAGTGCTCTATTTTTGCGCACCAATTTTATACTTAATATACTAAAAATTCTTATTTAGTACTTCTTAAGATAATCTTAAGAACATCTAAGTGTACTCAACTGATCTATTTTGAGACCCCATGAATATGAACTAAAATGTGCTTTTAATATATTTCTGTATTACTTTTTTTTTTATTTAATTACCACTTGTAGTACACTTGAACACATTAGTGTATGAAAGATGGGTTCAATTGTACTACAAGTACAAATTTTTTTAATAAAGAGATGGTATGTTAAAAGCACATTTTATTACATATTCATGGTGTTTCTATTTTTTTTTAGAAAAAATAGAGCGCTTTAAGTATGGAAGTGCACTTTTTTTCAGCTGGGGGTATTCATAATGCATTACATCTCTTCATAAATGATTATAAACGAAGTTAAAATGCACTATAACATTTGCAGATTCCTTGTTACATCTGAAATTGGTCGTTTGTTTGTCATGTGTTTCAATGCATTACACGTTCTAAAGGTGTAACAATGATAAGTATTATAATGTATTAAGGTGCACTACAATGCATAATTAATTAATTCAAAATAATGCATTATTTATAACGTCTTCAAGTAAAGCGTTACTAAAAATTTGTATTTGTTTACATACATTGCGCACCTCTGAACGGCTCCAGTGATTGGACACAGGTTGTGTCAGTATAAAGCCATTGAAATGAGACAGGAATTGCTCCGTAAACAACCTAGAAAAAATGGCACATTAGTCAGCATTGTAATGAGGCGAGAACATTACATTACATATCCCCATAGAACGGTGTAATGTGCTTGAGTGATTTTTGCCATCTGTTGACAACATTTCGTAGACAGGTAATTTATCACTGCAAACAGCAGGGCTGCAAAATTAACACATTTATTTATGATCCTGTGTGAATTTGAACTGTGTAAATACCATTGGTCATATCCAAACAGTGATTCTGCCAAATGACACAAGTGTTGCAGAGAGACACACAAATATAAGAGGCGTTAGGGACAAATTAACCCTGGATGAGTCTCTAAAGCCTGTATATCGATTGAGGAGTGGGGTTATTTTTACACATAATTCTGTTGGGTGGTGGTCAGAAAATGTGATTAAAGCTCATTGCAATGAGGTCAGTAAAGGAATATTCCTGCGTAAATACAACTTGAGTGCTATTGATGAGATCTGTGATATGCTGTCAATTACAAAAACAAAAACCTGTCCATCCAAAGGTGAAAAAAATGGTCATGACATGAGAAAAAATGGACAGAGATTAGTACGAAGTAAGCTAGTCTCATGCCATCTTGTAAGTTTAAATGTTTGACTATAATTTCAAAACTGTAAGATGATCTGTATGAAATAAAATAATTTTCTATGGTAATCAACAGCATGTCACAGGGCTTAAGTTGTATTAAGCCTAGAATATGTCTTCGTTTTCAACATGATCAAGACATATAGGAATCTGCATACATAGAAAGCTCATGAGACCTTCCAGAATTGTCCATCATTTGCTGGTTTATTAAATATCTTGGCTATCTCTCATATATTTTAAAGGGAACCTATAATGCTCCTTTCACAAGATGTAATATCAGTCTCTGGTGTCTCCAGAATGTGTCTGTGAAGTTTCAGCTCAAAATACCCCACAGATCATTTATTATAGCTTGTCAAATTTGCCCCTATTTGGGTGTGAGCAAAAACACGCCGTTTTTGTGTGTGTCCCTTTAAATGCAAATGAGCTGCTGCTCCCGCCCCCTTTCCAGGAGAGGGCGGAGCTTTAACAGCTCAACAACAACAAAGCTGGAGAATCTCACGCAGCCAAAATGACGAACGGTGTTCAGCCTTACATTGTTCAAACCGGAGTCGACACTGATGGAGAGACTCAGGAAGAACTGGACGTTTCTGAATGGTTAGTGGATAAATTTATGTAGTTGCTGTGGAGTTGATTCAACTCATCCACTAGCATGTGCCGTCATGTTCATCTTTTGTGTTGAATTGACCCTCGTTTGTGAAGCAGTCCGGCGTAAAATGACGGCATGACAACAACACTCTACTACAACAACTCTTCCTCTTCTCTAAAGCAGCCCAACATGGCCCCGCCCCCTTTGTTGTGTGTTCTCGGGGGCGGGGTTTATGTAAATTTTAGGGATAGTGATGTCACCAACCCAGGAAGAAGCTCGTTGTAGTCCCTACCAGCCGTTTGTTGTAGTCAAAGAAAATATCTCCCTTTGCATTGAACTTTGAGCGTCGTAACTTTGCAGATGTTGTTTATGCTCAAACAGAAACATTACACACTAACTAAAGTTAAAGGTCCCCTAGAACATGTTTTTAAAAGATGTAATATAAGTCTAAGGTGTCCCCTGAATGTGTCTGTGAAGTTTCAGCTCAAAATACCCATAATTTCATAATGTTGGGAACATGGGCTGGCATATGCAAATATTAGGGGAGTACACCCTGACAGTTACGTAACAGTCGGTGTTATGTTGAGATTCGCCTGTTCTTCGGAGGTCTTTTAAACAAATGAGATTTATATAAGAAGGAGGAAACAATGGAGTTTGAGACTCACTGTATGTCTTTTCCATGTACTGAACTCTTGTTATTTAACTATGCCAAGTTAAATTAAATTTTTCATTCACCTTTAAAGAATTGAAATCATAATCAACCACCCCTTTAATATATATTATGCATGTTCAATGTTTAAAAAGACTTCACGGGATACACTAGTTGGACACTTATTTTCTTTTTTTGCCCAGAGAATCAGCAGTCACTTGGAATTCCACACACTTCCTAAAGTCTTTGGCAAGTTATGGAATCTTGCTCAAATGTTTTATTCCGGGTGGAGTGGATTCTCATTTGGTATGTGTAATATTTGAAAAGGTCAGACACAGAGCAGCACCGCGGCTGNACAGTCGGTGTTATGTTGAGATTCGCCTGTTCTTCGGAGGTCTTTTAAACAAATGAGATTTATATAAGAAGGAGGAAACAATGGAGTTTGAGACTCACTGTATGTCTTTTCCATGTACTGAACTCTTCTTATTTAACTATGCCAAGTTAAATTACATTTTTCATTCGAGGGCACCTTTAAAGAATTGAAATCATAATCAACCACCCCTTTAATATATGTTATGCATGTTCAATGTTTAAAAAGACTTCACGGGATACACTAGTTGGACACTTATTTTCTTTTTTTGCCCAGAGAATCAGCAGTCACTTGGAATTCCACACACTTCCTAAAGTCTTTGGCAAGTTATGGAATCTTGCTCAAATGTTTTATTCCGGGTGGAGTGGATTCTCATTTGGTATGTGTAATATTTGAAAAGGTCAGACACAGAGCAGCACCGCGGCTGAACTCTGGAGTGGGCGGAAGGAGAGGTTTTCACAAGCCCCGGAGCAGACGGACCCTCAAGAGCAAAATTAAATGAAAAGGATCTGGATGAGGGTGTCTTTGTGTAAAGAAAGAGAGCGAGGGAAATTGTTTTTGTGAGTGAGAGGTATATCGTTATATGAGGATCCTCCAGTTCTCATCTCATCTCACCGTCTGAATGCGGCTCTAAGAGTCCTAGACGGTTCGGAATAATTTCATTCTTCTGTTTTTCAAAAGAAAAGGCCTATTGCTCTCAGTTGCATCTAATATATTCAGCTTCTGCACAGACCGACTCTTTACCTTTTGTTTTATAAACAGGGCATCGCAGTTACTATGTGAGCTTCAAGGTTTGTGTTCTGCTGAAGAAAGTACGTATGGAAAAACATAACGATGACAATTTTGGGGTGAACCGTCCTTTTGAAGGCTGACAAGACTTTAAATGATACATGAATGAGTTTAACAAGCAGATATACTGCAGTGCCATGTGACAGACATGACGGATCCACCGTATACTTTTGGGAAGCCATGCAAATCCGTTCTCCGTTGGAAAACTTGTGCAAATATTTGTACCAAACACAAAAGGGTTTACTAGATGATGTCCAGCCGTTGGAGATTATGCGTAAAAATGTGCAGAAGGGGGGCAGTCTAAACATCTTTTGAGGACGACGTGCATTTCCCCGTTGCACTTAAAACACATTTATGAACACAAACACACTTTGACTAATGCGAAACTTTCAGTATCCGCACGTCATTTGGAGCTTGCCGTTGCTCCGGGTGGATTTAGCTCTGCTGGAGTTACAGTTGTGAAATGTATTTGTGTCACACTGTGGATGTCTGGCGACAGATAAACCCAAGCAAATAGAGGCAGTCTTGATGAAAGGCATGGCATATCTGCCAGCGAGGTTAAGCCTTTCATAAATTGAAATCTAACCGAAAAGATAAGCAGTCTCTTTTTTCGCTTTCTTGTACCGTGGACAATCTGCAAAGTGGGCCTTTCATCAACTCCCCCATCCAGAAAGAAGACACATACATACACACACACACACACACACACACACGCCAGACCTAGTCTTACATAACATATAGCTCTATAATTATGTAAAAGATTGCATACTCCTTTCACAGAAAAATACGTACGATTGCATCTGATTTTAAAACTAAAAAACTTCCTGTGGAGACGGAATATTTAATTAAAAGATGTCCTTGATAATTTCTCAGTGCTGTGACAGAATGGGCCCACTTCTTATTGTGCAGAACACTTGAATACCACTTGAGTTCAGTTTTCAAGGCCACACATAAAAAGTGTTTACACGGCTGCCCTGTCAAAAAGACTGCTAACCTTGGGACTGGAGAAGAAATGAAGAAAAATAAGACACTCTACAGGCACCGTACTGTCATAGATACGTGTTGGTACCTGGAGTACACGTGACTGATCTAAGACATCTGTTTGCTTTACCTTTTATAAAGCTTTTGTTTTTGGGCTCTACTAGATTGAATGATGATTATTTTCCTCATTGTTGCAGCTCCTCTCTTCTCAGTCTGTCAGTAACGCTCTGTTTCTGAAAAGCCCCTCCTTCTGAAAAGCACAATGTGCTCTGATTGGTCGGCTGGAGCAGAGTGTTGTGATTGGTGTTTGGGAAATGCCCCGCCCCTTACCATAACCGCCAGTTTCAACACACTACTAACTAACTCAACCAGGCCCCGCCCCTTTATTCTGCGCATTAATTATTTAAATGAGGAATATAGAGAATAACTCCCGCTGGAGGGACTTTGCAGAGCTTTTTCATGCTCAAACAGCAACATTACACACTGAAGAAAGATGAACATGGACAAAAGCAGAATAAATCCTTTTTAAAAGAGTACAAATAGTGTTCAAACATTTTGCTCTATTATATATTCATAATTATTTTATATTACAACGTCCATTTTCTGATGAATTGAGTTCTTTAATCAGATATGATCATATACATGAAATTGATTGTATTTTTGAGTGGTCAGATTGATTTTTCATGAGTGTATTGATCTGTGCAGACGATGGCCAGCATGTCGAGCAGAACTTCATGTTTATAATGATGACTTGAGTGAGACCGACTTCATGTCTGCTGAGAGAATTTACACACACACACACACACATGTTCGTTTTTGTGAATTGTGGGGTCATTCCATAGGCGTAATGGTTTTATACTGTACAAACTGTATTTTCTCTCCCCCTACACTACCCCTACCCCTAAACCTAACCATCACAGGAAACTGTGCACACTTTTACTTTCTCACAAAAACTCATTCTGTGTGATTTATAAGCCTTTTGAAAAGTGGGGACATGAGGAATGTCCTCATAAGTCACCTCTTCTTGTAATACCTATGTCATACCCATGTCATTATACACATTTGTGTCCTGATATGTCACAAAAACACACACACACACACACACATTCAAAAATGATTTTAGATCTTTTCTTTAATTTTTTCCTTTTTCATTCAGATATTGGATACATGTATTGCTGTGTATGTATATCATCTCATTGCAAACCATTTTAAGGCATTTACAGTTAGGTTGTGTAACAAAGGCCTTATATGGTCAGTTATGCTCCACAAACCTGGAGTAACTTGTATACTGGCAGAATATAGTGGCTATATTGGGAATGCAAATGCATTTCATGTTGACTTCATATGCACACACAGCAGAAAATGAGTCAATTATCAGAACTAAAAGTACAGTGTTGAAAAACACTATCTGAGTCTGTTTTTACTCTTCCTCGTAGTCTAACATGGAGATCTTTCATTTGAACTTTCCGTGGTTCCTTTAAAGTCACAATGAAATCAAAATTGACAATTCTTTTTTATGGAATATTGCAGTATTATAAATGATTTATCCGTGCACATCATCATTATTGTGTTAAATTCATGTCCTGGTAATCTTGAATCAGAATATCTTCTCCTCCATCTTGCAGCATCTCTTCTCTGATGAAGAGGGCGGGGCAACCTGTCACTCACATGAGATCCACCAATAGCAAACCACAACCATCCAATCAAAATCAAGCCCCGCCCTACATTTGTTCTTGTTCCTGAAGTGATTCACTCGGATAAACAGCACAATAGGAAAGAAAAGATGAGCGCAACTTCCCTTTCATGCCTTTAACAGGTACTGTGGGTTTAAGAATAAAGCAGGGACATGCAGAATAAACCGATGGCTGGAGTCAGCCGTAGCTGTCATAAACCACCAGCTGTTTAATGAACAAGGGCAGAAGCGTGAGTTGACACGGCTCCCCCAGGGCAGGATAAATGCCCTCAGGCCTCCAGGCTGTAACATCATAATTTGTCTAGTGGATAATTCAGGCCACTTAACGAAGACAAGTGGTTCTTGCGAGGACCCTGAGAGCCGTCTGTCCGCCACTAGGTGAAGGATGTCCGAAAACATGCGTCCTATTATGAGCCCATCTGGGACCAAAAAAAGAAATGATCACTTGACCTGCGTTCATATTAAATTGCTTCAGGGCTCCCCTCTAATACACCACATACTGCATCATTATTCCAGTACAAAAATCGCAATAATGCAACCTCTTATACGTATTTTTTAACTCTTCATCATTATTTTGGTGTAAATCCAGAGACTTTATTTTGTCTAACCCTAACCTGCTATTAAACTTTAATGTTTATTGCTTGAAAATAAACTATGCAAATAGTTTAGTAACTCCTTACAGCCATGACACCTGAGCATCATGTCAGTGAGTTTAATACAGGCAAGCACCACTCACATTTGAGAAAATGTAAAAATCTAGTCGTATTTATGAGCATTTCATCTTTAATTTTACAGGAGAGTAGAGATTGCTCATGTAAGTGCAGATATGTAACGGATCAAAGCACATGCAACACTCGCCGTAACACGTTCCTGACCGCAGCTTTGCAAGTGAACCATCAGCACTGGGAAGCTACTTTGGTCATTAATAAATAAAAAAACAGTTAGCTGCTAAAATATGTAGCTAACTACATTTCCTAACCCTGGACCACAAAACCAGTAATAATGGTCAAATTGAGATTTATACACCATCTGAAAGCTGAATAAATAAGCATTGATGTATGGATAAGACAATATTTAACCGAGATACAACTATTTGAAAGTTGTCCAAATGAAGTCCTTAGCAATGCATATCCACTGACAAAAATACATTTTTGGTATATTTATGATAGGAAATTTACAAAATATCTTCATGGAACATGATCTTTACTTAATATCTCAATGATTTTTGGCTTAAAAGACAAATCGATAATTTTGACCCATACAATGGTTATTACAAATATACCCGTGTGACTTATGACTGGTTTTGTGGTCCAGGGTCACAAATATAAAGGAAAGTTTGGGGTCAGTATGATTTTTTAAATGTTTTTGAACTATTTAGTCTAATTTTTTAGTCTCTTCTGCTCACCAAGACTGCATTTATTAGATCAAAAATACAGTAAAAACAGTGAAATATTATTATAATGTAAATCAGCTGTTTTCTATGTGAATATATAGTAAAGTGTAATTTATTTCTGTGATCAAAGCTGAATTTTCAGCATCATTACTCCAGTCTTCAGTGTCACATGATCCTTCAGAAATCATTCTAATATGATGATTTGATGCTGATGCTCAATAATTACTAATGGTTCTTATTATCAATGTTGACATTTTTGCTGCTTAATATTTTTGTACATCATAGCTACATATCACACTTTACAGAAAAATCTGAAGCTGCACAACTGTTTAACATTGATAATAATCATAAATGTTTCTTGAGTATCAAATCATCATATTAGAATGATTTCTGAAGGATCATGTGACACTGAAGACTGGAGTAATGATGCTGAAAATCACAGGAATAAATTACACTTTACTATATATTCACATGGAAAACAGCTGGAATAATATTTCACTGTTTTACTGTATTTTTGATCAAATAAACACAGCCTTGGAGAGCAGAAGAGAACTCTTAATTATTTATTATGATTCAGTAACATGTTTCAGCAAACCAGCAATACTCTTATAAATAATCATGATTTCCGCTTTGGTGCATCTTTTAATTTAAGCAGCAGACACAATATCTAATAAGGTTTCATCCCCTCAACTATATTTGCTGCAAGTCTATCCTGTCTCTTATTAAAACTGGACTCTATAAAGTTCATTTATTGTGCTTCCCTCCCACAGGCATCACAGGACCGCACATGAGGCCTTCATGTCTTTAAATACATTTTATGTGATTGCATTTAAGATGTTCAGAGCTGCGTTCAACATGAAAGGAACACTGCTGAATGTGTCAGATCCCAAAGAGGATAATTAATTTTGAAGAGTTCTGACATTATATTGAGGCGGGTTGCTCATGCAGGCCTGAAATCAATATGACTTGTAAATCAAAAATAAATTGGTTTTCCTTTTGTTCTCCACGAACAATCATCTCAAATTAATTGCTGTACCAACTGTATGTTTTAAAGTAATGAATTGTCCTTGATTGGGTGACTTTTACAAAATGTGAACGCCAGGTTAGGACCATTTTTAGAGGGTTTTCAGGCTGTTCATTTTTACAGACACAGTTAGATTTCTTCCTTTTGGAGACGAGGAGCTTTTCATTGTTTTTAGACAACAAAGATCAATTTGGCCATCAGACGTATACACTTGATGAGTCCGGGCTTTGAATAATAAAATGAAAATCATGTAATAAAATGACCTAAAATGTACCTGCAAACTAAAAATAAAAGCTACTTCAAAATACTGATGAAACTTTAATAAAACTAAACTGCACTGTAACTGGATATATGCAGGATTACAATGCTTGTCTTCATTTATTTTATCATTTTTGATAAAAACATAATATACTTGAATATTTCTTTGCAAATGTATTTTTACTGCTTGTTTTCCAGGAGTAGTAAACACATGAAAATAGTAAAAAACAGTCTATCATGTACACTGTAAAAAGTTTCAAGTTAAGAAAAATTAAAGGTTTAAGGCAACAAACCTCAGCAGATTTGTGTTGTTTTCGTAGGAGATTTGAGTTTTCTCAACTTTTTGTTGTATAAACATAATACAACAAGTTGAGAAAACAAAAATCTGAAGTTTGTTGCCTTAAACTTTTAAGTTTTCTCAACTTTTGATTTTTTTACAGTGTATGAAGGCCTGTTTCTGTCTAAGAGTTTAAAAAAAGGTAATACTGAGATCAAGTTTAAAATAAAAAAATAATCACGATTACGATAAACAGGTTGTAATTATGAGAAATAGGGTCGCAATTATAAGATGCAAAGTGAGAAATGAAGTTGCATTTATCTTTTTATTTTATTTTTTGTTTTTACTGTGAGATAGAAACAGGCAGGTGAAACTTGAGTAGAAAAGAGCCGTGTTATTGAAATGAGGAACATTGTGAAGAAAACTCAAGATGGAGGTGTTTCAGGGCCGTCTTTTTCATGCTCAAACATCAACATTACACACTAAAGAAAGATGAAGATGGGCAAAAGCAGAATAGGTGATCTTTAAAGTGGCAGAAAACTAAATTGCACTACGCTTATAATAAACAGAACAGTTTTGTCCACTGCTGTGGACACTAATATCGTTTATCGTCCTTGGAATGAACAGGCCTTTAGACTATATTACATAAGTTCACTGAGAACTCTGAGAACTAAACATTACACCTCATTTTGTTTATCCTCAGTGTGATGCAAATGTCCCATTGTGATGTAAATGGTGATATGTTTTATCTAGCAGCACGTATCCCAGAACTCTACTTAAATATTTATGCCCATGCACCATTCTTCAGACGCCGCAGCGGAGAAGTTTTGTCTGATCGTACTGTGCTACAGTTCTGCAAACAAATATTGCTGTGAGACTGCAGAGCGATGACTTTCTGCTTCATTCAGTCATTTTGTTTTCTGTCTGCTTCTGTGTCTTCAGCAGGAAATTGAAAGCGAGATCTCACCACAACACACATTAAACTACAGACTTCAGTGCGTATTGTGCACATGCAGTTATAACAGTGGTGGAGTCAGTTTACAGGTTTTCTGGCCGTCACCGCATACACCGTGATTCACTGAGCTTCTGATCTTCTGACAACACACATAACAACATAATACACTTAGCCTCGTCCTAGTTCCCCACACAGAGAAATCTCTCCACACTTTAGAAGTCATTTACTCCCTGTTTGAAAAGATCTGTTGGCTTTGAAGTGCAGTTTGCAAACACATTTCTCAACAGTTAATCAACCAATCAAATGAATTGTAAAACTTTGATGGATGTAAACACAGAGGCATTGCTACTTCTCTCAGAACCTTTCACGGGTGAGCAAAGAGAGAAGAAGTGATGATTTTCAGTGACTAACAACTTCAATTTTGGTCTGTTTATCACACAAAGCTTCAGAAGACATGGAATATAGTGCATATGGACCACTGTTATGATGTATTTGGTGTCATTTTATTAATATTTTCTTTTAAATAATTATTTTTTTAAGGACTACAACAAACAACGAGCTTCTTCCCGGGTTAGTGACATCACTAACCCTAAAATTTACATAAACCCCGCCCCGAAAACACACAACAAAGGGGGCGGGGCCATGTTGGGCTGCTTTAGAGAAGAGGAAGAGTTGTTGTAGCAGAGTGTTGTTGTCATGCCGTCATTTTACGCCGGACTGCTTCACAAACGAGGGTCAATTCAATACAAAAGATGAACATGACGGCACATGCTAGTGGATGAGTTGAATCAACTCCACAGCAACTACATAAATTTATCCACTAACATTCAGAAACGTCCAGTTTCATTCTAAAAGTTGTAACTTCTTCCTGAGTCTCTCCATCAGTGTCGACTCCGGTTTGAACAATGTAAGGCTGAACACCGTTACTGACAATCCTCATTTTGGCTGCGTGAGATTCTCCAGCTTTGTTGTTGTTGAGCTGTTAAAGCTCCGCCCTCTTCTGGAAAGGGGGCGGGAGCAGCAGCTCATTTGCATTTAAAGGGACACACACAAAAACGGCGTGTTTTTGCTCACACCCAAATAGGGGCAAATTTGACAAGCTAAAAAACATTCACCGTCACCATTCAGGAATCACCGTCTTGGTGTTTGACTCTGCAAATTTTTAACCACTAAAATGTTCTGTACAGTTAGAAAACCCAGGCTTTGAGTGTACTATGTGCTCATAATGATATTTAGGACACACGCACTGTACACATACCCCAGTGTGTGCCTAAAACCATGGTATACAATACTTTGGGCTTAACTTACGCACTACCAAAGAAAACCACAAAATCCATTACATATTTGGCTCATTGCTGTACCTAATCAGTCTCCATGCACCTGTTTCTAATTCATGCTAAATTCACTGTCTGTGTTCCTACCTCTCTAATCTTCCTGAAACTAAGCTCCCTCAACCCCTGAGGTGATGGATTTAGGTAGAGCATGCAAAATTAACATCTCACCCACCTTATTTCAGATGCACAAGTGGAAATCCTGAACTTTTAACTGCACCTGTAGGCATCGTTTATAAGCATGAAAACGGAAGTAAATGTCAGATCTACACAGACAATGCCGTTATCTCCAGCTAATCTTTCACCTTATGTTACATCGTCATTATTTGGTTTTCCTGCAAGGCTCAGACTTACAAATAAAAAGAGACACTTATTTTGTGTGAATAAATGCATTGTCTCTGTTAGAGGTTGTTATTATTTTTGTTTTCATGTGTGTTGTGTTAAATAAGATGTCAATATTCTGTTGACCCAGTGCAGCCTGTAGTTTTGATATTAATTTTTATGTCCGAGCCTTTACCAAAGGATAAGGTCATTTTGAGCTCCAAGTGTGCCAAAACAATTCTCCCTGCTTCAATTAATTCTTAAATGTCATTTGAGCATGAGAGACAGAGAACTGTGGTCTATGATGGAGGCTTTGAACTTTAAATGCCATCAGAAACCTCACACACTTATTTGCCTATTGTATCTCTGCCAAAGTTACAGCCAGTTTAAGAGGGTTGTAATAGTTTGACCTCTGTATGTCAAACAGCACCATAGGCGACACTCCGTGTGTCCAGCATATTAGTTCTGATAACGTTATAACGTGATTTGTAATAAGCCTCTTAATTATTTGCAAACATTAGCTGAAATGTGGCTCAAGGCTGTTGACTGAAAGTGAACCTCAAGATGACAGAACCAGTGAAGTAATTGATGTAACTTTGATAACTTTTTTATATTTTTTACTCTATCAGAATGGTACGAAACTTGATAAAGGTTTTGGTCAAAAATGAGCGCATTGGAAATGAATGGGAGATGAATTTCATCTAGTGGAAGAGTTTGGTACTGCACCCAAACACAATCTTACTAAAAGCTCATTTTTTGAGATATCAGCCTCACACTTAGAGCAAAACTTGTTTAGATTTGTGGCTTTGATTTTCTCACAGTTTTGGAGTAAAACATGTTTTGAAAATGTATATTTTTTATATAAAAATTTGAAATAGTAATGCTTACTGTGTACTGAATACTGTGCTTCAATGCATTCAAGATTTACAACAGTTTAAGTTGGAAATTTCATTTTTCAGGTCTATACTCAAAAAGTGATTAACAGGTAATAAATGGATCATAATGGTTCCATGGATATAATTTAGTACAATAAAATCCCCTAAAAATACAAAATATTAAATAAAAACATTATTGAACTAAAATATAGCACATTAATTTCACTGAAATAAAAAATGATTGATCGCTACACGAAGAGCACCGGAGGGTTATCAATAATAAATTATCGTTTTATTAATATATTAATATCAATGGAATATTGGTT
>RJVU01068486.1:486539-547271 GCA_003731715.1 Anabarilius grahami | reverse complement strand
CAAGACCCAACACTCTGGATGAGCTTAAGGCCGCTATCGAAGCATCCTGGGCCTCCATAACACCTCAGCAGTGCCACAGGCTGATTGCCTCCATGCCACGCCGCATTGAAGCCGTCATTTCTGCAAAACACCTGCCCGACAAAGTATTGAGTGCATAACTGAACATAATTATTTGAAGGTTGACTTTTTTTGTATTAAAAACACTTTTCTTTTGTTGGTCGGATGAAATATGCTAATTTTTTGAGATAGGAATTTTGGGTTTTCATGAGCTGTATGCCAAAATCATCAGTATTAAAACAATAAAAGACCTGAAATATTTCAGTTGGTTAGCAATGAATCTAAAATATATGAAAGTTTAATTTTTATCATTACATTATGGAAAATAATGAACTTTATCACAATATGCTAATTTTTTGAGAAGGACCTGTAAAGAAAAAGCTTTTAACATCGCTTAATGTAGCCTAGGCTTCATGACAAATAACATCACAGCGAAAAGTATTTCTAATATGTTGGACCTTTTACTGAGAGTAGCCTACATTTACCTGTTGAGACGTGCCTTCACAAGCACCTGTAAGAGCTTCTGTGATGTTTGAGTCGACGGAGGCGCAACATGCGAAAGTGCGTTTGCAAAATATGCTGTATTTCTGTAATCCGCTAGGTGCCGCTAGTGTCACACAAACAATATACTTCACCTTTAAACGTATCAGTTTAGGACACAGATCTAAATCAGACACGACAAATAAAAAACACCGTGGCGTCAATTTAAATGTATGCCATAAGTATATTTTTTAAACTAATAATTAAAAATAAGTATAACATAATTAGTATTAGCAGCCTATTATAAATACAAAATAAAATGTAATTATAATAAATATAAGGAGGCTATAATAAATAAAAATATCATTATTCTTTAAAAAATAAGTTGAAATTGTGCAAACTGACTTTTATCAAACGCACAGACTATCTGATAGGCCTAGTTACAGTAGGATTGTAGAAGTTTTCTTTAAAAAATTCTCTATGAAGAAAATGAAATACTATGAAAACAGTTTTAGTTATGACTTGTTTCCCGATTTGGCTAAGTCTAGTTAGATTTGTATCAAATACAATGTGATTTTCGGTGATCGAGATCTGGCAGCAGCTCATTTTTCCTCTTGGGCGAGCGATCCGCTCAGCTTATCCGCCCATGTAATCCGCCATAGACCAGCAAACCAATGAGAACGCGCGACAGCGATGACGCTCCATAACAAAAGCGCGAAGGCGCAAAAGCTGCTGTAGATCAGCTTACCCGGAAGTCTCCGTAACTGGCAGATTTAAGGAAAATACCGTCGTTTGGCAAATAAATAAATTACGGACAGTTACATATGCATCACCAATCATGTAGGCTTTATGGTACACATCAAACAAGGGATTTAATAGTAATTTATAATGTTAATATTAGTTGCCGAGTCCACGAATGGCTTGGGTATGCAGAGCATTCGCAGCTGATATGGACCGCACGCCACTGGTACACTGTAAAAAATGAATGTGATTTTAATGGTAAAATATTGTAAAAACGCTACGGAAAAAAATTGTAAATAGGTTAACAGTAAGTTCCCGTTTTATATACAGGGAAAAACTGTAAAAGCTCTAACCAGACATTCATGCAATTTTCACAGTAAAATGCTGCAAATTTTACAATTTTTATAAGTAAAAAAGACAAAATCAATATGTAATTTACAGTCAAAATCTGTAAACTGTGTGACACTCCACATTTGAAAGTATTTTGTTTAAATAATCATGTTTCTTAATAGTTTTTTGTTATCAGTTATGTACATTAGGGTTTTATGTTACATCTTCTGTTGTTTAATGAATGTTTATTGCGTTATGTAAGTGTTGTGTGTTACCATGAGGTGTTTTGCGTTTGTGTGAATGACTCTTTGCACCTTCTTTATTACAGTAAATACTTCAGCTTGTGGAAAAGCTACTTGTGACGAACTCTGATTCTTCTTTCTCTTTTACCACCTGCATTATTATGGTGGTTGTCAGTATATGTTAAAGGTACAAAACAGATTTTAGTAGTAGCGTGCATTGTTGAATTTATTGGTTTACGTTCAAATTTTCTTAAATTACAGTTTTATACTGTAAAATGTACAGTTTGTTCTGTAAATGTGTTTACAGTTTTTCTGTATTTTTTACAAAATTATTCTGGCAACCACAGCTGCCAAAATTATTTTGTAAAAACTAGATTTTTTTTTTACAGTGTATATAATAAAGGCTGTGAAATAATTGCCTAATATTAACTCTAGGGTTCTGCAAGGGTATTAAGATAACAGACTTCTCATATGGGCTGTCAGTCTGTCACCGCTCGTCAATGTCAAAATGTTTGAGATGACCATTCAAATCAAAGTAGGCGGGCTTTATCTTCACAGAAGCTGCTGAGCACGAATTCCAGTGCGACGCTTCAGTTAATAAAAGTGCGAGATACGATGTAGCCTGTTAAGTAGCTGAACTAAACATTTAACATTTCACAGCTGTTTTACTATAGAAATGTTAAATGACCAACAAAAGACATCAAGTTAATATTCTCCTTTGTGTTACGTACCTTAAGTATTTCAAAGTATTCCAAAGTATTTCTATTAAGTTACTAAACTTGAGTAATATAACGAAAGCATATGATTAATAAGGAACGTACACTGATTGTGAATGAATTTAATAAAATTTGTTATAGCTTTCCTTGTGGTAGTCTTCAGTAAATTCACTTGTTAACTGTCACTGGCCCACAGCCATTACATATTTAAAACAGTAATATTCTATACTAAACCTAAACTAATCTTGACAAACTATATATCATTTGAAAGCTTAGAATCTCTAGTTTCCATATTTGGTGACTGATTTACAAAATAAATTACAAAGGAGCAGTATTTTATCAATTTGCAACAAGCATATTTTCATACTCATAAGGCATGTTCAGACCTTTATTTTGAAATAGCGATGAACATGAAAAATCATTAAAGATTGGTTGAAACATGTTTGTTTTCATGCCAAGAGTTCAAAAGATAACATGAAAAAAAGGTCTGAAAAAGTTTTTAATAGAAAAAAAAATACATTTATGATTGTGGCGGCGATCTATAACACACATACATGTTGTTTTTATGTTTATTAGAGGCTGAATTCATATCAAATTCTGCCAAACTTCCCATACTACTTCTATATAGGATGTCTACTTCATAAATTGTATGAAAATGATGGAAATATATGGTTCAGATCACTCAAACCATATGGAAATGGAGGCGCCCTTATATGGTCAGTAATGGAGCTTGGGTGTCATCTAGTGAAAAAGTGTGGTACTGCACCCAAACAATCTTACTGAAAGCTCATTTTTTGAGATATCAACCTGAAATGTGGAGCACAACTTGTTCAGATTTTTGGCTTTGATTTCCTTGCAGTTTTAAAACAAAACTTGTTTTGTAAAATATACATTTTATATAAAATATAAAATATAATATTTTTACATTTTCATAAACTTAAACTTCTATAACTTTTTTTCTGTTTCACTTACATAAGTTATTTCACTTCTACAGTAATCTGCCAAATTTCATCTTTAAAACAAGACCAGCTTTATGTCTGTACTCCAAAGTATTCTTGAATTACAACCGTTTAAGTTTGGATAGTGCATTTTCTTGTCTAAGAAAAAAGTGGGGGTGACACTTAACAAGTTAAAATGATTCATAAAACATAAATATCATTTGACCTTATGTTTAGTTTCTTCACTGACACAGATGAAAATGAAAAGATTGTATCAATCAAAGATCAGGGAAATCAAAATTTTCTTGAACCCCCCCTAACAAACTCAATTTTGGGATCTCAGTCTTTATAAAACCCTGCACACGGCCCTGTCTGCATTCATGCTCAACATTTCAATCCTGTCACCTGTCATGTTCCTGTTTAGTTTCATTCTCGTGTGGCCTGTTGCATGAAGATAGCTGAGTTTCAGAGTAGGTTTAGAGTTCATAAATTATAGGGATTATTCTCTTTATTCTCATTAAAATTATCTTTTTTATATATATATCTTGTGACTTGTCTTCCTTTTTGGATCTTCAGTCAGCATAACATTACCAAAGTTGTTATAAAAAAATTGATTGGAAAATGTTAATTAATAAAACTAGCTAAAAAACTATGAGCTCAATTGAGGCAGAAACATTTTTTACCTGATTTTTACCCGAACTGATCACTGAAATGGTTCTTCCATGCCATCACTGTGAAAAGCATCTTTTGGAACCTTTATTTTTAAGATTGTACAAACATATCTAGCAAGTGTGCATGTCTTGTTTCCAAATCAGTCATAATTTACATTCAGACAGAGGATTTCTATGCAAACATTTCCAGAGCTGAAGGGCTCTCTGAATCCCACAACAGTGCTTCCATCAACATCTACTCTTTCCACCATATTCTTAGTTGACAAAGACAACTTTTGAGTGTTCTCTGCTCATGTTAAGCATTCAGTATCTGTGGCGAGACTTGAGAATGACTGAGAAGTTTGTTCACTCGCAGAGATGTTTATAAGCCATTATCGGTGAAGATAATGACCGTTGCTTGACAGTAAGACAGTTGGGATATATTAGCTGTGGTGCACTCGGCTCTGTGAATGACTGAAAATACTGTCTAAAAGGTCAAATTTATCGATCTGCTCTATCTCCTGCTTTGAAATGAATTGTTCGAGGCTCTGGCAATTAACTAAAAGCAGCAAAAGAGCTATGCAATTCATTCCTGCCTGTTTTCTACCCATTAAATCCTTTTCTGTGTGGAGGATTCCAGAAAGTTCCCTCTACAATGTAGTTATTTAACATTATTTATTATAGAGGACGCATACTTAACAAATTATTCATGCTAATAAGATTCAATGACAAATATGTTTAATATTACAGACAAAATTGGTTCGCGCTGGGAGATTTGTGTTTTCCAAAGTCAACATCATTCAAAAGTCTTTCTGCAAAATTTAGAGCAAATGGAAATGGGTTTGTAATCACATAAATCATTTAAACAAATTAAATTGACAAAAGTTTAGGAATTACTAATTTATCAGAGATGCAAAGCTTAAAAACATAAAATGTGATGAAATGATCGAAGCAGCTTTAGTATTTAGTGTCTCTCTTGAAATCGTCATGTTATTTTAATGTGTTCAATCATGTTTTCAGTTCAGCCGAAATATCAAAATGTTTTGTAGTCTAGGATGATCACATGCTGCCAGACAAATACACTTTTGAATGACTGGATAGACATTAAAATGTTGAAATATTGATAACATCTAGACGGCTAACTTCAAAGATATTTATGTTTTAACATTCATAAATCTTTCTGAATCATCCAGAGACTGGTCAGAAGTTAAATTGCTGACTAAGTTCAGTACAAACGTCTCGAAGCAAGACTTCTCGAGGAGAAACTCTGTCCAAAAAAAGAATTTTTAATAGCAAATGTACTGTATTTATACATGAAATCCAAGAGAAATAAGTGCTTTTCACTGAGGCGTTTCACTCGTTTACAGATCTTACTGTCTTATATCTTTACATGTTTTGGGGACAAATTTTGTGAGCTAAATATGACAAAAACCTTCTTTTGGGGACATCTGGGATATCCTTAGTTGTTGTTGTTGTTGTTAAACACTTGCACGTCTTTGTAAAAGGGTTTATGTTTTCGATGCGTTGTATCTGTGTCTGTCCAAACCAATGCAAATGTATATGTGCTAAAACCAAACCTTACACACAAATACCCACAAATACTAATTAGATCACGTTGGCTGACTCGAACCCGAAGCACCAAAGCCTTCTAATCTTCCACTCATCTCGCTTGACCACAAAATCAATATTTCTGAGAAAAACCTCATGCAAATGAGCGACCCGGTCAGATCCAGCAACCCACTAACCATACCAAACCTTTTCTTTGCTGTCAAGGAAATTTATTACGGTTAATTTACGTGACATATCTAATGTTGTGGCGCCCATGCAGAACATGTCATCTTAAACAGAAAGACTTGTTATTCTGACATGAAACACCTGAAAGGGGCTCAGAGGATCAGTGTCTCGCCGCTGTATCGCGGCGTTGAGGTTTCCCGCAGCTGTAATGATCCCTCATTAGTGTGCTACCTTTAGGCACGCGAGACCTTCCCTGCGCTCAGATGTCAGGTGGATGATGGCGAGGTTCAACACTGCTCTAATAATTCACTGGCTGACAATTGTAAAGCAGCAGCTTGTTCTTTTTGAACCAGAGCAATTGCCTTTGACGCACATTATAATGACTGTTTTTCCAGGCTGATCTGGAGAGACTGAGACAACTTAACATGGACTGTGGATAATACTAGTAATAGTTTTCAATTGACTGCAATGATGTGATGTTTGGTGTCGGGTCATTTTAGTCACTACTGCTGTCTTTTGGTGTTTTTGAAAGAAGCCTCTAACAGTATACTCACAATGGCTGCATTTATTTCATTCATTTATTTCTATGTGAATATATAGTAAAGTGTAATTTATTCCTGTCTTCAGTGTCACATGATCCTTCAGAAATCATTCTGATATGATGATTTGCTGCTCAAGAAACATTTATGATTATTATCAATGTTAAAAACAGTTCATATTTTTGTGGAAACTGTCATACATTTTATTTTTCAGGATTCTTTGATGAATAGAATGTTTAAAAGAACAGCATTTATTTGAAATAGAATCTTTTGTGACATTATAAATGTCTTTACTGTCACTTTTGGTCAATTGAATGCATCCCTGATAAAGAATAAAAGTCTTAATTTATTTAAAACAAATAATGTTACTGACCCCAAGCTTTTATGTTGTATTCTTTAAATTACATGTGGTATCATTTGTGTTCACAACAGAACACAACTTCATGCATTTCAGCTGAAGCTCGATCTGTGCGTGACGCGACTGTCCCAGAGCAACACCGTTCATTGTTCAGCAATAATGACAGCATGGACAGATAAAAGGAAAGTGCACTAAAATCTTTCTATTAAGTGCATTGCAATCTTAAATGCAGTACAAAATATATGCATATTTAATATATTGATTAATTATAATACATTTAATTAATTGTAATATTATTGTTTCATGTGATAGTATGTTTTTAATAAATATTTTAGAGGAGCAAAAGCAATTTTACATTTACCTTTTACATTTCCAAAATGTAAAATATACCCGTTGGCTTTGATGACTCGTAGAATGACTCACTTCATGCATTTCAGCTGAAGCTCGATCTGTGCGTGACGCGACTGTCCCAGAGCAACACCGTTCATTGTTCAGCAATAATGACAGCATGGACAGATAAAAGGAAATATATGTACATTTGAACAGGCCTTCAAATTAACAATACTGTCACATCTGTTTTAGGTTTTGTTTCATGCTTTTATTTTGAAATAAATGAGTAATGTGTCTCCTGTTCATGTCATGTGATTGCCGTGTCAAGTCGAACACACCTGTAGCCTCTGGATTGGGACAAGCTCCTGTTCCCTCAAGTGATCCTGCCATGTGGTTCCTTTGGTTCTTGTCGTGATTTTATGGTTTATTGTCTTGTCAGGTGGTTTTCAGTTCTGTCTTTTTATTGGTTAGCTGTTTTGATTACTTTCAGGTGACAAAAAGTCATTAGTCCTTTGAATGTGTATATGAAGCCTTCATTATAGTTCATGATAAAGTTCAAGTGCTTATGTATTTAGTTTGTTATTCAATAGTGAATGCAAGTTATTTAGTTTTATTTTATTTCAATTTTATTCAAAAATGAAAATTGTCTAATATCTATGTTTCCATCCAAAGCTGAGAATTTAACTTGTGCGCAAATGTGGAATATCGCATAAAACATTTGCGAATAAAGCACTGTTTCCATCCAGTGAGTCGAAGAGAACGAAATCATCACACCTCAAACACGAGAATGAATCTCACTGGAAGCGCAAAATAATGTTTTATTAACAAAGTTTGAGAGGAGCATGTTCAGATAATTAACACAGGAGGAGCTTATTCATTTAATTAACTCAATAAACGAGATTAGAAGTGTATATATACAGCAGACTCGCCTCCGTTCTATGACAGTTTTACAGCATCGCTCCACCACCCCATCTCCTCACTTCTAACTATTCCTATCCCAAGCTGGGATGGGACGGTGTACTCTGGGTTTGGGCCAAATTCCGAGCTCGGAGCCCTCCCCTCGGACAGCATGCCAAAAACAGATAACCTTTTTTCATTTGTGTTCTGAAGATGAACAAATTTCTTATGGGTTTGAAACGACATGAGGTTGAATAGACAATGACAGAATTTTGACTTTTGTGTGAACTAACCCTTTACAGGCATGACATGGACTTTCCATTTCCATTTCCATTTATGCATTTGGCTGACGCTTTTATCCAAAGCGACTTACATTGCATTATACTATACATTTGTATCTGAGTATGTGCAATCCCTGGGATCGAACCCATGACCTTGGCATTGCTAGTGCCACGCTCTAACCACTGAGCTACAGGAAAGCTTTTTAGCTACAGGAAAGCATTTTCCTGCTGCATTATAGAGAAGTCACCAGTGAAGTGCTCTGGACTGTGTGTGCTCGGTTCAGATTCTGTTCTTCCAGGGGTCCTGCTTCTGCAGAGCAACTGCCATTGAGATGAATGGGAATGTTAAGATAGATTTCTCCAGGGATTATAGACCTCCTCGGACAGAATGTAGGATGGCTGCATCTTGGATCTCACAGTAAGAGGTTGAACCATTATAGGAAGGCTTGATTGTTTGATCTCCAGGATCCACTCTACCCAATATCCCACTCAACCTATTGCCATCGCAACAGTGAAAATGGTCTTTTCTCCGAGTCTATTTGCCGAGGAATGAGTGGTAAAACTGACCTTGTGCACCGCCGCCTCTCCTCCGGTCTGTATACAGACACATCTGTGCTTGTCGAATTAAAACCTCACGTGGACAAAACGTGCACCAATTTGAGAAGATCCTGATATGTCTGGCATTAACAACCTTTTCTCCACACTTGCTCTTCTGAAGTTCTAGTAAGTTATGCAGACTCATGAGATAACATTGCAAAAAACATGTTGCCTTCATTTTTTTTTATAGTGCAAACACCTCAACCTTCAGTAAAGCATACAGTGACTGTGGCAGTAAACAGGCTCTATAAGAGCTTCAGGTTATTCGTATGCAGCACTGACAGGGACACATCTGTCTACGCCATCTACATGAATTCTGATTCATTGCGCTGGCGGAGATGAAAACAGGTGCTGCAGGTGTGCACTTTGAATGCAAACGGTCTTTCTGATTCCACAGTTTTATGTGATGAATTCCTCGGTGTTACGGGGGACAGAGGTCAGATGTTATATCAGTCAAGTATCAAGTCTAATTAACTCTCCTGTGTGTCACATGGCTCCATTCCTCAAAGTACAGTGTGAAGAACAGTCCACTATGCAGACAATTGTCTTCGTGTCTTTCCCGGTGTCAGTAATGCTTTCTCTGGGCCACAGCACTTAGTCTGAATAGCTGGTGAGGCGGCACCGGCGCTGCATTAATCCGGCTGACTCATGGTGCGTGTATAAATTATTTCTTTTAATCTACTAAAGCTGCAGTGGCAACAGAGAGGAATCACTAATTCTCCCTCATTATAAATCAAGCGGCTGCTATAGAAAGGGTCAGATTGGCTGAGATGCCCTCAGCGCCTCATTCTCTTCCACTCTTTCTACTTTCTTTCACTGCACAGAAGCTGTATTTTTAAATGTAAACATCTTTGGGTAGGAAAAATATGTTCTCTAAAATCAAGTCTTATCCTACATTCTTCTATATAGAACCATAAAGGGTTCCGTCAGGTGCTTCATATATAGAACCCTTCAGGGCTTCCTTCATGGATTTAGTTAAGTAGTTTTAATTCATTTTTAATGTATTCAAATTTGATTAATTAAACAGCTCGTAAACATATTTATTATAAAATGCTGTGTTAAAAACAACCCAAGTTTGGTTGAAAATGTTTTAGCCCAGCGGTTGGGTTAAATGTTTTATTTAACTCAACTATTGTTTAAAAATGTCTGGCTTAAAATGAACCAAAAATATGTTGGAAATTAAAAATCAGACACATTATTACTAGAGGAAACAATAATAATCAAAAGGTGAACATTTATTAATGAGCAATTTAATAAATGTTTATTGTTTCATTATTATTCATTAAACTTATTAATAAATTCTCATTTATTAAACATATTAACAATTTTTAATTTCCAACATCGCTGGGTTAAAACAATCCATTCACTGGGTTAAAACATTTCATTCGCTGGGTTAAAACAACCCAATCACTGGGTTAAAACAACCCAACCGCTGGGTTAAAACACCTCATTCGCTGGGTTAAAACAACCCAATCGCTGGGTTAAAACAATCCATTCACTGGGTTAAAACATTTCATTCGCTGGGTTAAAACAACCCAACCGCTGGGTTAAAACACCTCAATCGCTGGGTTAAAACAATGCATTCCCTGGGTTAAAACATTTCATTCGGTGGGTTAAAACAACCCAATCGCTGGGTTAAAACAATCCAACCGCTGGGTTAAAACACCTCAATCGCTGGGTTAAAAAAATCCATTCAATGGGTTAAAACATTTCATTTGCTGGGTTAAAACAACCCAACCGCTGGGTTAAAACAATCCAACCGCTGGGTTAAAACACCTCAATCGCTGGGATAAAACAATCCATTCACTGGGTTTAAACATTTCATTCGCTGGGTTAAAACAACCCAATCGCTGGGTTAAAACAATCCATTCACTGGGTTAAAACATTTCATTCGCTGGGTTAAAACAACCCAACCACTGGGTTAAAACAATCCAACCGCTGGGTTAAAACATTTCATTCGCTGGGTTAAAACAATCCAATCGCTGGGTTAAAACAACCCAATCGCTGGGTTAAAACAATCCATTCACTGGGTTAAAACATTTCATTTGCTGGGTTAAAACAATCCAATCGCTGGGTTAAAACAATCCATTCACTTAGTTAAAACAACCCAACTGCTGGGTTAAAACAACCCATTCACTGGGTTAAAACATCTCATTCACTTAGTTAAAACAACCCAACTGCTGGGTTAAAACAACCCATTCGCTGGGTTAAAACAACCCATTCACTTAGTTAAAACAACCCAACTGCTGGGTTAAAACAACCCATTCACTGGGTTAAAACATCTCATTCGCTGGGTTAAAACAACCCAACTGCTGGGTTAAAACAACCCATTCACTTAGTTAAAACAACCCAACTGCTGGGTTAAAACAACCCATTCACTTAGTTAAAACAACCCAACTGCTGGGTTAAAACAACCCATTCACTTAGTTAAAACAACCCAACTGCTGGGTTAAAACAACCCATTCACTTAGTTAAAACAACCCAACTGCTGGGTTAAAACAACCCATTCACTTAGTTAAAACAACCCAACTGCTGGGTTAAAACAACCCATTCACTTAGTTAAAACAACCCAACTGCTGGGTTAAAACAACCCATTCACTTAGTTAAAACAACCCAACTGCTGGGTTAAAACAACCCATTCACTTAGTTAAAACAACCCAACTGCTGGGTTAAAACAACCCATTCACTTAGTTAAAACAACCCAACTGCTGGGTTAAAACAACCCATTCACTTAGTTAAAACAACCCAACTGCTGGGTTAAAACAACCCATTCACTTAGTTAAAACAACCCAACTGCTGGGTTAAAACAACCCATTCACTTAGTTAAAACAACCCAACCGCTGGGTTAAAACAACCCATTCACTTAGTTAAAACAACCCAATCGCTGGGTTAAACCAATCCAAACTGGGTTAAAACAACCCAATCACTGGGTTTTGTCCATTTTCAACTCAACTTGGGTTGTTTTTAAACCAGCATTTTTTTAGAGTGTAGAAAAAAACTGAAATAACCTGAAAGTATTATGCAATCATTTAAGACATTTTTCCTTATAAATATTACAGTTTACGTTGCTTTATGGCAAAAAGGTTTTAACAATGAAAATAATCCACTTTTGATTCCAGTATTCAGTGGTTGACATCAAAGAACTCTGTGTAGGAATAATAATGTGTTATATTCCTACATGAATATTGTTCATTGCAGAGGTGAATATTGAATGTTCTCAATAATGTATAATTTACATCCATCATATATTTCATACAGTTTTTATGACATTGCTATTATTTAAAAATAATAAGAATGAGAAAGTGTGTCTAAATCTAACAGTAACTAACAGATGATGTGTGTTATGTGTCTCATGCTAAATGTTAGACTTTTAAGCAAATATTTGATATTAAAATATGCACAGAAAATCAGCAGTCTGGACATAAAAGTTCAGGGAGGAGAAATTAGCTGTAATTCCAGTCAGACTAATGCTGTAATATGAAGTAATATACACTCAAACAGCGGATAGGTTTGCTGTCTGCTTGACTTACTTCCACTGTTTTCATCCCCCATCTGTGCCTTCATAAACGTGAAATATATTTCTTCTGTACCATTAATAAAATAAACATAATGATGATCTGGTCTACAGAAGAAAGGTGTTTCAAGTAAAGGTTTTTGCTTAAAGCCCAAGAGACACAAAGCAAGAGCTAATTTATTACAAAGAAAAGGGAACGAAGTAATGAAATAAAGTAGAAAGATATTTCTTAGAAACTGTAGGGATATATCTAGCTAGATGTTGGGTATATCTGAAATTGGGTGTTAAAAAGTTAAATGACAACACTTTACAAAAAGGTTTCACATTAGTTAACATGAACTAACAATGAGCATTTATTAATCTTAGCTCATGGGACTCTCTAAATTTACTAATATATTTTTTTAAATCAAATTTTGCATGTGTTAGCATTCGTTAAATGCACTGTGAACATTTTTTATTAACTAACATTATCAAAGGTTAGGAAATGCTGTTAGTTAATGCATTAACTAATGTTAACAAATGAGACCAAAGTGATACACTCTAAAAATAAAAATGCTGGGTTTAAAACAACCCAAGTTGGGTTGAAAATGGACAAACCCAGCAGTTGGGTTAAATGTTTGCCTAACTTGCTGGGTAGTTTTATTTAACTCAACTATTGTTTAAAATTGACTGTATTGCTCACTTAAAATGAACATTAATTCATAATTTTAATGAATAATAATGAAACAATAAACATTTATTAAATTGCTTATTAATAAATGTTTAACTTTTGATTATTATTCTTTCCTCTAGTAATTCTGTGTCTGATTTTTAATTTCCAACATATTTTGGGTTCACTTTAAGCCAGACATACAGTCATTTTGAAACAATAGTTGAGTTCAATAAAACTACTCAGCAGGTTGAGCAAACATTTAACCCAACTGCTGGGTTAAAACAACACAATCACTGGTTTAAAACATCACAATCCAGGTGAATGCAGGGTAAATCTGGGCCAATGCATGCAGTGAAGTTGTCCAAAGCCACATGTTTGTGGTTCACGTTGAGGTCTGTAATTCAGGGCACACAGAAACCCAGCGATCTTATTTGCTAACAGGGATGGCAGTGTCTTCACAGAGCAGCCTGAAAGGCCAGCTGTCTAAACAGATCTAAAGGAGAAGAAAACATTTCAGGACCTTGGACGGCATCCTAAACAACTTTACAAGAAGCCCCGATCACACAGACATGAAGCAGAAGAGAGACGGACAGAGAGGGGGAACGGGTTTTTCTAGAAGGAGAAAAGTACATTAACATCACTCTGCCTTCTGCCACTTACATTCATTTAGATTACACTACAGTAAATTAATAATAGAAATTAAGGCCTTTTTTCAGCAAATGGTCAGTAAGTAAGTGTTTGGTCTTTTCTTCTCTATTGTGCCGTATATATGAAACGCTTCAGGAACAAGAACAAATGTAGGGCGGGGCTTGATTTTGTCCGTGGGGAATTGATTGGATGGTTGTGGTTTGCTATTGGTGGATCTCATGTGAGTGACAGGTTGCCCCGCCCTCGTCATCAGAGAAGAGAAGAGATGCTGCAAGAGGGAGGAGAAGATATTCTGATTCAAGATTACCAGGACATGAATTTAACACAATAATGATGATGTGCAGCGATATACAGTGGTATTCCTTAAAAAACAAAAACAAGAATTGTCAATTTCGATTTCATGGTTACTTTAACTTGTCAACCTCAGGACATCAAACTAAATATTATATATTCTTTCTCTTTCTCACACACACACACAAACTTGAGTCTGAGCAACCTTTACTGTGTGTAAAATAACTCCTAAAAATCAGTTCCCTGCTTAAAACATTCCCTCATTATGTGTATAGAGAAAAATTGTATCCCATGGTTATTTTCACAATACATAATCACTGCGAGTTCTCCCGCTGCGCAGACAGAGCGCGCATTAACGCTCGAGTGAACTCGAGGCTTTGTCCCCAGCATTTCCTCAGCTTGTACATCCGTGTCATTACAGCATTCAACCCCAATCAGTGCGACCGAGTGTGAGAGGATGTTAAATAGCTATCTGTGTTTCACGGGACTGCTGCGACACGCTCTTATTCACACTGCTGGCATTTAATGCTCGCCCGTCTCCTACCCGCCACTTTCATTCTCATTTACCCCGCCATGCGTGCCTCTGCACGCCTCGAACAGCTCCGGAGAGCAGAAACACACGAGCACAGGGATCTGACGCATGTGATAATTGCGCAGTGAGATCCATTAGTCTTAACGTTCCGCAGAAGAGCCTGTGAATCAATGGCGTGTATTAGAGAAGTAATGACTTGTCTTAAAGGGTTTCTCTCTTCTTTTCTTTCAATCGGATTACATGCAGATGTATTGTGGATACTAATGCAATATTTGGCCTGGTATTTGTAAGATGCGTTTGACTGATGAATCTCTACTCTATAATAGTCCATTATAATATATATATATATATAATGTGTGTGTGTGTGTGTGTTAAAAATTCTGATTAAATAAGCCACATGTATTAGTGCACTAATATGTTTGGTGGATGAACTGATTAAGGTTCAGGTTTTTGCTCAGGTTAAGGTTTTTCCACAAATGTTGTATTTATGCAAATTGTATAATATCCAAGCTACACATTTCTAGTAATTGTGCAGTTAATTCTCAAATTATATTTTTTAAATATTTTTCCTCTCCCCAAATTTGTCACTACTGAAACACAATAATACATAATTTAATAAGAAGTGTTTCATTGAGCTATTAAGATTGTGTTTACATCTACCTTGGAAATATATATTTTGCTATTTTTTAAAGGTATTTTCACAGGTAAATCAATAACAATAACAATTTTAACAATATTTCAAGTGTGATTTATGAGATTTGTTGTATTTTGGATCCAATCTTTCTTTGTAAAAGTCATAAAGTTTCTCAAACTGATTTCAAAGTGAAGATTCATTAGTTTGAATAAAGATTGAATCAAACACTATAATAACATCTGAGTTGATCATTCAATATACTTTATTTTTGACAAATCATCCATGTTTCGGTCGTGATGCACATGTCCGGTAGTGACAGTAATGTGTTGGTAGTGACCACATCACATGACACGATTTAACTCACATTAAAACACTAATGATTTGCATAACTGTACTCAAATTTAGTTCATTTCCCCCAAATAAACGATTGTGTCCCTTTTATCACCCAAAGCAATGATGTCAGAACCGAAACAGTCACGACTGAAACATGTGGTGAAGTTTCAGTCGTGACAATTTTTGACACTTTTGAGCTCAAAGATGCTGATCAGCACATGGTTATCTAGCACAGATCTGAACAGTTGAACACACACAAACACCAAATTTTATAGAATAACACCCAAAAAAGTTTGCTTAATTGCAGAAAAAGGTGTTTGTTAGTGACGTTCCTTAAAGCTCCACACAGATTGTCAGGCTTCTGAACACATTTAACTCAGAATGATGATCTGCTGTGAAAGAGAGGCTGTGAGAGGAAGATTTCCTGATCAAACATGTAGAAGTGTGTTAAAATCAGTCTCAGACAATGACTCAAACGCTGTTTCAGTAGTGACATGAACATGAAAGTTTCATGATTTAAAAAAACAAAAACAATTATATATATATATATATAATTTAGATTTTATTTATTTATTTTTTTACTTTTTTTTAAAAAAATCAACAATTTATTTTTAAAAACAACAATGTAAAAAAATGTAAAAAATATTTCAATATTTTCACAAGTTGAAATGTAGGGGTCAGGGTTCAGGACAGACTCCTCCCAATTGAAAGTACCTTACTGATATTTTAAATATTATTGTGGGATTCAGTAGATAATAGAAGGATCTTAGTAAACATGTAAAATCTGAATACTTGAATGCTTTTTAAATGTGTTTTTTGGTTGTGTGACAGCAGTTTACACCAGTTCTGTAGAATGGCCCATATAAATTATGTTGTTGCAGACTGAAAGGTTTTTACTATGTCAAAAACAGTCCTTTACATTATTTTCGTCTGCCAACCACAAACAATAGAAACACAAATTCATATCCAGCACTTCTTTGCCCTCTGTCTATCAGCCGTATCATTACCATAATGCCGCTGTTATTTCCCTCCATGTAGGAAGCAAGTTTTCTGAGACCGAATGTGACAGATAGTTTGAGTTATTTTGTCTGCCGCCACATGGAAACTCTAATTAATGGAAATCTGGTGTCTGAAATGAACCCTGCCATTTCATGGAAAAATACTTCACGGGTTATTTTCTAGAATACAACAATGGCTTTATTAATGCTGATCATGCACAGTCACAGCGCCATAGAAGCATTTTATATTCCCATAAAGTCAACATGAAATCAAAATTGCTTTTCACTTTTTACTTTCCTTCCTGGTCTAATTGTGAATTCATCTGCGCATGCTATTCTAAAGAAAAATAAAACGTTTGTCTTTGTAATATTTGAAGAAAATATAATCCCTGTTGACATTAAATCCTTCTTATTTCACAAACAGAGACCAGTTTTCACAATCTAACACATTCCTGATCCATAAAAAGAAACGCAAATCAGTTCTGAACACTTCATGTTGACTTATAGGCTGATATTGTGAGATTGGAAAACATTTATGAGATTGATTATGAACAGAGGTCATATCTTGTATTTACACCTCACTGTTGCAATTCACACAAAAAAGTTCAAAATGAAATAAAATCATAATAAATTTGTGAATTTGAGATAATTGGCCATTATGGAATCTTGAGGTGAAGTGATGACGTATCTTCTTCCACTCACTGCACCGATAGAAAAATCACATATTATGCTCAGATGCACTTGTGAGATGCCAAATGAAGAGTAAAATCTCACCCTCACCTGATTCATTACTCACTCACTGAAGTGAAAGCATCATTCTCTGTACTGCTTTTGTGCAAATGGACCAAAAAACAGTATTTTAGAAGACATTGTGGATTAACAAAATGAGCACATGTCAGTCAGTCCCACCATCAGAAATACAGTAAGTGGGTTTAATAACCAGATTCGGCTCTAAGATGTTCGTTCTGTGCAACTCTCACCTTGTTCCTATGATTCATGTATAAATCATTAAAGCTGCACTATAGAGTTGTGTTGTCATTTATATAAATAATGCAAGTTGAGATGGTGATAATTAGTAGTTATTAAGAACTTTTTTTGTGTCTGTGTGTGGTTAAATCCAGAATTATTTGAAGTGCATGATGTTTTTATTTTTGTATTTGTTTATGATTTGCATGATGCACTATAATTAAAATCAGATAATTAGTCTCTGCTAATTCTGTTCATTCTCTAAGGATCATTTTTCCTTTTCTTTTTCTTTTTTTAAGTGTAAAAACACACATTAGAACAATATATTGTGAGGTTTTTAAAGCATGAAAATAGTTCTGACGTTACCAAATCTGCATCTTGAGTGAAAAGCAGCTTTTGTTTGTACAATTTAAATGCACATATATTGAATATAAGCACCAAATCTATAAAATCAACATATGTGCATAATATGTATTAAATAGCCACACACTTCGTGTCATATGTAAACACTGTTCAAAAGTCTAAGTTCAGTAAGAGTTTTTGTTGTTTTTAAAGGAAGAAAAAAAATTTATTCAGTAAACTAAATAAATGCAAAATCACAGTTTCTTCAACTTTTAAACCGTTTACAACATTAATAATCATAAATGTTTCTTGAGCATCAAATCATCATATTAGAATGATTTCTGAAGGATCATGTGACACTGAAGACGAGTAATGATGCTGAAATACATTAAATTGCATTATTGTTACAATTAAAATGCAATATAACAGTATAAATGTATTTTCAATCAAATAAATGCAGCCTTGGCGAGCAGATGACACTTTCAAAAACATTGTGTGTGTGTATATATATATATATTATGAATTGTAAATAGAACAACTGTATAGTTCTAGAAAAAAACTGGCACATTTCACAGTGATGAAGGCAAATGAATATTGACCAACAGGTTCAATAATCATTCCAGCAGGAGGGAATGCCTCGTGTGAACATGAGGAACTCACCCTGAGGACCAAAGCACAGCGAGTGATGAACGAACACCAGCGCTGGCTGCAGGTTCAGTGTTTTGTGATGTTGTGGAAACTCTCCAGTGTGGATGAGTCACGCAGGACCGCGCCATTATTCCTCAACCTTCCACATTAAGGGACACAGATTTGAAGGAAAACCTTTGCATTGACAGCAGTTATCCAGGACTTGTTGATTATCGAGTACTCATCTCCACACATTGGATGTTCAGTGTTTGCTCTGATGGTGTAATCCGTTAAAACGATTAGGAAGAATTGTTGCAAGCTGGCTGCGTGCCTCTCCTAACCCTCAAAGGAAAACAACAATTAGCATATTTCAGAGGCAGAATAATGGATGCAAAGAGAAACCAGGCTGTTTATATTGTATATTTACTGCACTGCAGTTGAGCTGATCTTCTGGATCTCGTCAGAATCAGTGGCCAAACGTAAAGCTAAGGTTAGTCTCAAACAGCAAACCCACAGACACCTGCAGTCTGTTCACTGACCGTCTGAAGTACTACACACAAAACTGAAAAATACACGACAAGCTTCAGCCAAACTGCCTGCCAGATTTTACTTGTGCAACCCGAAGAAGCCATTTCTTTACAAGTTATGTATGATGCGTTAAAGTAAACTAGGGCGTATTTTTTGGATATATGATCACTGAAGTTCACTGAAAATTATTTGCATGCATGAACCTAAATAGTGCATAAAAACTAAAAGAACTGTCTGACTGCTTTATATTAGTGATGGGAGAAGTTCGAATCAGTTCACAAAATGATTCACTGTTTCAAAGCGCTCATAAAAACCCCTGAAAAGTGTAATCAATTAAATGCAATTAACAAACCTAAAAACATGTAATTTTATTCATTTGTAGGGCTTGTTTTATGGAGAGCTTGGTTAATCAGGCCAATTAGAGACTATTGACTAAAACTATTCTTTACTTTTACTAATGTGTTTTTAAAATGTCTACAAATTTATAAAAACAATATGCTCGTTTTGAGTATCTTCATAAGAACAGTCTTAAATAAGTTAATGTTTTAAATTAACTTAGAGTTGTGAGAAAATGATATAATGTTCGGCAGCGGCGGCTCTTAAAGTGACAGCAGCCTAATAAAGTGGTTGCTGTGATGTCTGTCCTTAATGTTCATCAAAGAACAAAGATAACAGAGAAAAGTGTAGCTTTAATAAGGATTAATCTATATTTAATTTGTAATTTATGCAGTGAAAACTGTTAAGTGTTTGATAACTATTCAGTTTCTGCATATTTCCTTCCTGTTGGACAGATAAATATGGCATTTATTAAAATGAGTTTATGTGAAGATTGTTTTAAGTTCACTAAAAACGTGTGTTTTGAACTCGGCCCATACAGATATTGTTGAAAAGTCGTTATTTTGGCACACAAAAATTATTCCTATCGCTTTACAATATTAAGATAGAACCACTGAACTCACATGAACTGTTTCAAATATGTTTTTAGTAGCTTTATGGATCTTGAGAGATGCAGTACCATTGCTGTGAATGCAGGCCTCACTGAGCCATCAGATTTCATCAACAATATCTTAATTTGTGTTTTCTGATGATGAACGAAGGTCTTATGGGTGTAGAACGACATGAGGGTGAGTAATAAATGACATTATTTTCATTTTTGGGTGAACTAACCCTTTAATAAATGTTCACCTTTTGATTATTATTGTTTCCTCTAGTAATTATGTCTCTGATTTTTAATTTCCAACATATTTTGGGTTCATTTTAAGCCAGAAATATAGTCATTTTTAAACAATAGTTGAGTTAAATAAAACTACCAAGCAGGTTGGGCAAACATTTAACCCAACCGCTGGGTTAAAACAACCCAATCGCTGGGTTTGTCCATCTTCAACCCAACTTGGGTTGTTTTTAACCCAGCATTTTTTTAGAGTGTATCAGTGACACTTGTTTTCATTCATAAAAAGATGCCATTAAAGAAATATTTAAAATATACTGTCTTTAAGTTGTTTCTACAGAGTAACTGTAAGATTATTACAATATAAAAATATTAAAAACTCAAAAGTTTTAATCGTACACTCTAAAAAATGCTGGTTTAAAAACAACCCAAGTTGGGTTGAAAATGGACAAACCCAGCGATTGGGTTGTTTTGACCCAGCAGTTGGGTTAAATGTTTGCCCAACCTGCTGGGTAGTTTTATTTAACCCAACAATTGTTTACAAATGACTATATGTCTGGCTTAAAATGAACCCAAAATATGTTGGAAATTAAAAATCAGACTCATAATTACTAGAGGCAACAATAATAATCAAAAAGATGAGCATTTATTAATAAGCAATTTAATAAATGTTTATTGTTTAAATATTATTCAAAAAAAGTATTAATAAATGTTTGTTTCCAACATATTTTGGCTTCATTTTAAGCAAGAAATACAGTAATTTTTAAACAATATTTGGGTTAAATAAAACTACCCAGCAGGTTGGGCAAACATTTAACCCAGCCGCTGGGTTAAAACAACCCAATCGCTGGCTTTGTCCATTTTCAACCCAACTTGGGTTGAAATAGCAATTAATTAGTTTGAATGCGTGTGTAAGGCCATGAATTGAGGTGTAACTGGGAATGTAATAATAGTAACGGATGTGTTTTTGGTTATATGGTCTGTAACACATGTTCTTCAGATATACGTCACAGCTGCAGTCATGTATGAAGGTGATCAAAATACTGCCTGTGCGATGCAGCGATATTTCTTGTGTCCACAGTTATTGGACGGTAATTACAGCCGGTGCAGTTTGCGTTTGATCCCAAAGCGTTTATTTTCCCTGCAGTTTTCTTTTACAGTATGATTTCCGTCCAGCTTCTTTTGAGTTTAAAAGCCATTTACGACTAGCTTAAAATATTTCAAATATAATTGCAGGTCTTTCAGACTTTTAGTCCCACACAATATCAATGGCATCACAAGGCGTGTAATCAGGATTCAGGTTTACGCAGTCATTATCTCGGGATCATGCTGATGTATAGAACTTCATGGCGTTTCTGATGTTAAATTTGTCCGAAACGCTGCAGAAGCGATTTGATTTTGTGCGCACTTCTTATCACGAGTTTAATGTGCTGTGACAGATAATGCAAATGTCAATGATGTCTCTGCGGAGCATAATTACTGATTTATGCTTTAATCACACCCTGTTCCTGTTACATCATGCGCTTTCATGCAAAGATAAAGGCGCCCAGATAGAACAGATCCAGTTGACGCTCTCTGAGATGTCTTTCTGCCTGAATGCTCATCTAATTTTCCTCATATTTTCCACATTGACTACAAAAATGGCTGTGAATTTATACATAAGATCTCGCAAGAGTCGAACGAACGACCTCTCTGAAGCCCTGCCGTGCGCTTGATGGATTGAGCATATCAGGGAATGTGTATTCGTGCTCCCATTCAAATACTTATCCTAATAATTAGGTGATAAATGAGGTCTGTTGCTCCCATTGATATTCTCCTTCCCTTTTACAATGCTGCACCTGAGTTGCCATGGCAATAGAGCTCAATGGGAAGAGAGTGAGCCGTACTGCAGCCGCAAGATCTGATGCATGGCATCCTGAAAGAGACCCAGATAATTGCGGTTTGGGGGAAGCGACTATTTTCGTCAAATCTGATTGTTTTATTGTCTCTTAACCGTGGCATTTCAATGTCCACAGATTCCCTTATCAGTGATCTGTCTGGAAAATCAAATTTCATATCGCCCACAGGTGTTCCTTCGTCCTTGTGTTTCAGGAGCGTCTCTCGACAAATAAAACACTAGTCGCATTTCTGCAGAAACGCCAACGTCTAGTCCTCCAAAATACACAATCTCTCCAACATTGGAAACATCTTTTGTGGTATTTTTGGGTGATTTCGTCAATGATGTTCACCTCTGCTGCAGCGCTGAAGGATCGTGATCTGAAAATGGCTGAAAAGTTTGTTCTGATATAGGGTCAGGAAAATGAAATAATCATTCATAGTTAGGGTAGCAAAGTAAGGTTTATTATCTTTTAAACTGGTTTGTTAATATCCAAGGACATCAGTGAAATCCCACGTTTAAGTAAACATGAGTAGATACATGAACATGTCTCTTCTGCTCACCAAAGCTGCATTTATTTAATCAAAATTAAGGTTAAAACCGTGAAATATTATTACAATGTAAATATATGGTAAAGTGTAATTTATTCCTGTGATCAAAGCTGAATTTTCAGCATCATTACTCCAGTCTTCAGTGTCACACGATCCTTCAGAAATCATTCTGATGTGATGATTTGATGCTCAAGAGACATTTATGATTATTATCAATGTTGATTTGAATGGCAGTGTAAATAATACTCTTGTAAAAACATACTTTTTATGACCCCATACATTTTCAGAAAGCCCTCAAAATCACCCAAAACAAGCAGAGGATCAGGTTGTCCCAGTGTCACATACACAAACAGCTTCCTCAAATTCATCTTCATTTTCTGCCTGTTGTCAAACATGACACATCATGCTATGTGATAGAAACTCCAGACTGTAGGCCATGAAAGGACCTGTGCTGGAACCTGATGAGACTGTCTTCTCAACAGATAACATGACCAAATTCAGTCCCTGGAAGAAAATGAAAAAGAAAAGCGATTGGGGAAGTGTCAGACAGGGACCTGAAGGTTTCAGCCGCTCTCAAAGATCCATCAAGAACTCGTCAGGTTGAGTGACGGTACCGACCACCACCACATGACATCCTGCCTCTCCAGAACACATGACAAGTGCAGCATATCAAACGCCAATTAAAGCTGGGACAGGAAGTCTGACGAGTGACATTTAATTTACCTTGGCGAGAGAAAAAAGAAAAATACAGAAATGAAAACTATCCAATGTCCAAGATGTATCTGTATCTGTGTTTCCAAACACATTTATATACTTCCATAAAAACTCAAGTACGTTCATGTTCATTTTTATTCGTTTTATAATAAAGGATGTCATAGCATAACCTTTATTTAAGATTTAACATTATATTAAAATTATAATAATGCAGATCCTTTAAGTCCTGTAAGTTGTGAGGTGGATCCTCCATGGATCGGACTTGTGAAGTGAAGTGAAGTGACATGTGGCCAAGTATGGTGACCCATACTCGGAATTTGTGCTCTGCATTTAACCCATCCAAGTGCACACACACAGCAGTGAACACACACACCGTGAACACACACCCGGAGCAGTGGGCAGCCATTGCTGCGGCGCCCGGGGAGCAGTTGGGGGTACGGTGCCTTGCTCAAGGGTCTCACCTCAGTCGTGGTATTGAGGGTGGGGAGAGCGCTGGACATTCACTCCCCTCACCGACAATCCCTGCCGGACCTGAGACTCGAACCCATGACCTTTGGGTTACAAGTCCGACTCTCTATCCATTAGGCCACGACTGCCCCTTGTTTGTTCAGCACATCCCACAGATGCTCCATTGGATTGAAATCTGGGAATTTAGAGGCCAAGTCAACACCTCAAACTCGTTGTTGTGCTCCTCAAACCATTCCTCAACCATTTCTGCTTTGTGTCAGGAGCATTATCCTGCTGAAAGAGGCCACAGCCACCAGGGAATACTGTTTCCATGAAAGGGTGTACATTGGTCGCCCATGACCCTGTCGCCGGTTCTCCACTGCTCCTTCCTTGGAGCACTTTTGACAGATACTGACCACTGCAGACCGGGAACACCCCACAAGAGCTGCAGTTTTGGAGATGCTCTGACCCAGTCGTCTAGCCATCACAATTTGGCCCTTGTCAAACTCACTCAAATCCTCTCAACTTTCTACATCACAGTAGTTTCAGGCAAACTTCGAAGGAAAACCGAAACAACTAATGAGAACGGACCAAGAACAACTGAAACTGAGGTCTATATATAAACAGGGTAACTGAGGAAGGAAACAGGAGACAGGTGGGGCTAATCAATCAAACAATGAGTAACTATCGCAACAAATACAAAAATACTTAGAAACCATGGCTGCATTCAGCCCCGACAAAACGTTGCAAAACGTTTTTTAAACGGAAACGGTGGTGCGTTGAACACCCCGTTCTGATGACGCATGAGTTGCAACTATGGCAGCTGAGAAGGCCATTCTTTGTGTTCTTTTTGAATTTTCGGAGCCTGATGAAGTCGGTATAAATACATGTTTAATACTGCAAAATATGCTCGATGTTACAGTCACTGCCCTTACCGTCCAGAATAAAACATCTCAATTGAGTGAAGGGATTTGTGGAAACTGTGGTTCCTATTGTGATCCAACATTTGTCTTTATGTTTATGAAAGTTTATGAAAGTACACTCTAAAAAATGCTGGGTTAAAAACAACCCAAGTTGGGTTGAAAATGGACAAACCCAGCGATTGGGTTGTTTTGACCCAGCAATTGGGTTAAATGTTTGCCCAACCTGCTGGGTAGTTTTATTTAACCCAACAATTGTTTACAAATGACTATATGTCTGGCTTAAAATGAACCCAAAATATGTTGGAAATTAAAAATCAGACTCATAATTACTAGAGGCAACAATAATAATCAAAAAGATGAGCATTTATTAATAAGCAATTTAATAAATATTTATTGCATTTACATATTTGGCAGACGCTTTTATCCAAAGCGACTTACATTGCATTATACTATACATTTGTATCAGAGTATGTGCAATCCCTGGGATCGAACCCATGACCTTGGCATTGCTAGTGCCATGCTCTAACCACTGAGCTACAGGAAAGCTTTATTGTTTAAATATTATTCTAAGAAAGTATTAATAAATGTTTGTTTTTTAAACATATTAATAAATGTTAATTTCCAACATATTTTGGGTTCATTTTAAGCAAGAAATACAGTAATTTTTAAACAATATTTGGGTTAAATAAAACTACCCAGCAGGTTGGGCAAACATTTAACCCAGCCGCTGGGTTAAAACAACCCAATCGCTGTCCATTTTCAACCCAACTTTGGTTGTTTTTAACCCAGCATTTTTTAGAGTGTGTCCACAATACAAAAGCAAAATATATAACTTATATTATAAGTATAGTATTTTTATGTTACATTAATCAGTGTCTAGCACACCTTTCTAAGGAAAAGATATGGACCATAAGACATTGCAATTACTAAATGATATTTAGACAGACTTAAAGAAGTTCCAGATCCAGCAGAGTGCTCTTCATATTTAAGTTATTTTGCCATTAATGTAAATAAACATGTGCAAACAATATACTTGCTCTAGTAAATTTATTTTGATGTTAATTACATTTACGAGCTGTTTCTTTAATACCGCGTGGTTTATATGCGTGTTGATGCTGATTGGGCTAACATTTTTGACACACCCACCAAACAAGAGAAAACGTATCTCAAACCCATTGCACACCGTTTCCAGGAAACATGTCGTTCAACACGGAAACCGTAGCAAAACGTTGCGCACCGGTTTGAGCTTGAACGTGCCCCATGTCAACCAAGGAAACGGAGAGGAAAACATGAGAAACAAACTAAAAGTCCATGAAAATTAAACTAAAACAAAAACTGAACGTGACAAATATTATAATATTTTTTATATGAATAAAATCACATTCAAGTAAAAAAAAAAGCAATCAATAACGTGGCTAAAAAAACAAAGTACAGCTTAAATTCGCTCCTTTTTTTTAAATATATATTTTAAAAGTATTTAAAAAAAAAACTAAATGCATAAATTTAACAAAAGCTACATCTAAATCCAAACTAAAATGATCCCACAGACGTATGATAATGAGATGTTGGTATTTTTAAGTGGTTCAATAAAGTTTTCATTAAAACTCTCTTTATGCAGTTTTCAGGTTCAGTGGAGGGGAAGGAAAGCTAAGATGCTCTTCAAAGCCTTCCTCTGCACCTAAAGTAATGTTCATGAACTTTCAATTTGCATTAGCCGAGATTAGAATTTCAGATTAGAGGCATTAAGATATGTCTGAAAACTCAAGATGATAGTAACATCTCGTTTTCCAGTCAGAAGCTCCACTCGGTGTCTGTAATTATGGAAATGTCTTTTATCATAATGTTAATGTCTGGCGTAACAGCACTTTCTGCCCCCCTACGGACGCCGCTGGCCCACGCTTCACCCAACATCGCTGCAAAAAGCAAAGCCCAACATAGTAAATGCCAGTATAAAAAAAAAAATCACATTTGGACAGGCTTGACATAATCAATATGAGCTGACAGGTATCCGTCATTCCATCCTATTTTGCTGGGTTGTGCAGCGGGATGAAAAAAATATATATTAAGAATACTCTAGTGAGCAAATAAACAGTAATGAAATCATGTTGGCTTCAATGAGTTCGTCCTGCTGAAGAGAGGAAAAAGTGAGAGCGGGAAAACAGTGTGTTATAGGGAAATGTTGAGATCAGAGACGGGGGAGATGGTCGCTACGTGCAAATAATTGGAACTTGGTGGAATGGAATTCATAAGGAAGGCAAATAATAATTGAATGGAAACTATAATTGTATCAGCTCCAGGGCAGAGTATCAATTGCCTTAAAGTATAATTTGATAAGTCGCTAATTAAGTTACTGTCCAAATGTCGTGTGATCCGCTTGAGACTGAGCTTATGTACTTTTATTCTTTGTTGTCAAGACCAGGGGATTTCACACTGGGACCCCGAGAGGGTTTTATTTTTTTTGAGGCTGGGTGGGAAATTTGATCATTTTCTATTTCTCTTACAGTTGCTTCTTCCTTGCGACATCGGCAGTGTTTTTCTTACTGCATGTCCTCGTAAAGCCACATCATTATTGTGTTAAATTCATGTTCCTGGTAATCTTGAATCAGAATATCTTCTCCTCCCTCTTGCAGAATCTCTTCTCTGGTGATGAGGGCGGGGCAACCTGTCACTCACATGAGATCCACCAATAGCAAACCACAACCATCCAATCAATTCCCCACAGACAAAATCAAGCTCCGCCCTACATTTGTTCTTGTTTGAGAAGCGTTTTATGCCAAAAAGGTTGTACATAAGGAGAAATGACTTAAATGATTGCATAATACTTTCATTTTTAACTTTTTTTTTCTAATGATAAAGTATGCTGTTCAATTCATCAAATTTAATTAAAACTAAATTAATTAAAACTAAATCCATAAAATGATTCCATGATGGGAACGACTAAAAGGTTTTGTTTGTGCCTGACGGAATCATGAGTTTAATACTATGAGTGTAATAACATTAATTTAAAGAGGTTGTTGATTATGATTTCACTTCTTTAACTTTAGTTATTGTGTAATGTTTCTGTTTGATCATAAACAACATCTGCAAAGTTACGACGCTCAAAGTTTAATGCAAAGAAGATATTTTCTTTTACAGAAATTGCTTTTTAAGGACTACAACAAACGGCTGGTAGGGACTACATCACAAACCCCAAAATTTACATAAACCCCGCCCCCGAGAACACACAACAAAGGGGGCGGGGCCATGTTGGGCTGCTTTAGAGAAGAGGAAGAGTTGTTGTAGTAGAGTGTTGTTGTCATGCCGTCATTTTACGCCGGACTGCTTCACAAACGAGGGTCAATTCAACACAAAAGATGAACATGACGGCACATGCTAGAGGATGAGTTGAATCAACTCCACAGCAACTACATAAATTTATCCACTAACCATTCAGAAACGTCCAGTTTCATTCTAAAAGTTGTAACTTCTTCCTGAGTCTCTCCATCAGTGTCGACTCCGGTTTGAACAATGTAAGGCTGAACACTTTCGTCATTTTGGCTGCGTGAGATTCTCCAGCTTTGTTGATGTTGAGCTGTTAAAGCTCCGCCCTCTTCTGGAAAGGGGGCGGGAGCAGCAGCTCATTTGCATTTAAAGGGACACACACAAAATGGTGTGTTTTTGCTCACACCCAAATAGGGGCAAATTTGCCAAGCTATAATAAATTATCAAATGATTTTAAGCTGAAACTTCACAGACACATTCTGGAGACACCAGAGACTGATATTACATCTTGTGAAAAAGGGCATTATAGGTGCCCTTTAAAAAGAAGAAGATTATCTTTTTTAACAGAGACGACAGTGTCATTCTAGCAGTTTTTCTTTTACATACATACTCTGCACATAAACGCTTATGAATTGATAAATAACTGGAGAAATACTGTTCACTTACGGAACAAAATGACAGCTTAGAATAAAAGTCTGAAAGTGCTGTTCTGTGCAGAATTGGCAGTAAGGCACACGCTGTCATTTCTAAGGAAAAATGCCACTTGCTAAATGATAACCGTAACTTAAGCCTTTTCTCACATTTTGGCTATTATAAGTTAAGTTTAGTCATTATAGCTCATGGCAGCAAAATATTTTTATGATATAATAAATAGCAATGAATCAATACCATAGCAAATGTTTGTTCACTAGTTAATACTTTTATGTACATGTAGACCCTCAAACTTTCTACTTCATGTGAATCCAACTTAATTTAAGTCATTGTTAACTGTTAATCCACAAAGACTGAATAGGTTTCTAAACCATTGTCCTGAGTCATTTTTGACTAATACTTTGTGCCATATATTCAAAGATGATTGTTCATCATCATTGATTTCCTGTGGCTAAATGTCCTCAGTAGACCACAGCATTTAAATAATTTAGCTCAGAGGGAAAGGATGAAGGTAATATGATCATTCATTCATCCATAAGGAGATGATAGGCGATCCCTCCAGCTGCCTTAATTCCCTTAGACTCAGAAAGCCCAACAGCTCACCTGACTTTGACTCCCTCGACTCTCCTCACGTTAGATGTGCTGAACCTGCCTTGAGGAGCTCACTCATGAAAGTCCTTCTTTAACCTCAGCTATGAATGAAGATGTCAGAGGAGTCTCTTTGAATGCGGTCCAGGTGATGAATGCAGGGCCCTTTGAAGGAGTGATGCATTTCAGGGTCATTCTGTGTAGAAGAGGGGGAAAAAATAAGAGTTGCCTGATGACTGTTCAGGAAGATGAGTAAACCTTGGAGGTGAATAAGCCATTTAAAGGATTAGTTCACTTCAGAATGAAAATTTACTCACCCCCATGTCATCCAAGATGTTTACGTCTTTCTTTCTTCAGTGGAAAAGAAATTAAGGTTTTTGATGAAAACATTCCAGGATTTTTCTCCATATAGTGGACTTCACTGGGGTTCAACGGGTTGAAGGTCCAAATGTCAGTTTCAGTGCAGCTTCAAAGAGCTCTACATGATCCCAGACGAGGAATAAGAGTCTTATCTAGAGAAACCATCGGCCATTTTCTAAAAAAAAAAATACAAATTATATACTTTTTAACCACAAATGCTCGTCTTGCACTGCTCTGTGATGCTCCACGCATTATGTAATCATGTTGGAAAGGTCACGCGTGATGTAGGAGCGCCCTTCTAGCACTTTTTTCCCTTTTTTTTCTTTTGGCCAACTGAGAATTTCCAGTTTTTAAGGAGCACTTACCACACCTCACGGCGGGTGAGCACATAAGACTATCTGACAAGGGAATTGCATAAGGATTAGAGAGCACATGGAGCTTAATTCAGTGTCTGAAGCGGGACCTGTTATGAGCCAGAGCAGGTGTGATGCTGCAACTCAATTCTCGGTTTGACGACTACACTAAGTGCGCTTTTCTTCGCACACGTCAGCTGAGTGACTCAGACATTTTTTCGATCTCATTCCCCCAATTTTCTTTCCTTCTGAAGTGGCATTTTGATTTGCTCAGTGCTCGTTACATCCGTTGGAAAATATCAAGCCGATGACCTGCTCGTTTGCCGGCTCTCGAGTATGAAATATACTCCGGTGCACCAACACAGTGGGAGTTAAATGCAGTCCCTTATTACCTATTCTCACAGGCCAGGGGGCTTCAGCACAGACCCACCTGCTGTTGCATTCAGTCACTGTCACATTACAAGTAAACAAGACAGATGGCAATGCCCAGGTATTTCTTGAGGGTGCGAATGCCTTCGTAAAGGACGGGCTGCTGGGGATGGGCAAAACAAAACTTTCCAAACACAAATGAGTATCTATTGATGCACAGCCTCAGTAACTCTCATCCTTCTGGATGTGATAAAAAATGTGTCTCTGGGCAGAGAAGGAAAAGCAGCCTGAAACCAATCACATTTAGTATTAATTAAAACCCGTCTTGGGGCACTCATACATATTTTGTCCTGTGAGTTTAATTATTTTCCAGATAATAAACAAAAACAGATTATGCTCTTCTGTCTCTTCTGCCTGCAAACATGACAAAACAAAGCATACAAACAGCTTCTTCTGCAAAGGCAAAAAAATGCTGCTAGCTGTTGTACCCCTCTGTGAAAAATGGCTGCATCATGCTAAACAGTCTCATTACTGGCAAACGAAGGTCAGTCGTGCCCTTCCACTCGTATTTCTTGTTGGCTCGGTCTGTTGAGATGCAGTAAACCAAATCCGCACCCCATCAAGGGAAGTAGAGGCAGGACGACAAGCATTTGCAGAGTAAACTTTCTGTACTGCACAAACACAAGGAGCATGAACGTCTGCATCTATCTATCTATCTATCTATCTATCTATCNACTGGCAAACGAAGGTCAGTCGTGCCCTTCCACTCGTATTTCTTGTTGGCTCGGTCTGTTGAGATGCAGTAAACCAAATCCGCACCCCATCAAGGGAAGTAGAGGCAGGACGACAAGCATTTGCAGAGTAAACTTTCTGTACTGCACAAACACAAGGAGCATGAACGTCTGCATCTATCTATCTATTTATCTATCTGTCCGTCCGTCCGTCTGTCCGTCCGTCTGTCTGTCTGTCTGTCTCTGAAACGCCTCCATCTTGAGTTTTCTTCACAATATTCCTCATTTACAGTTTTTTTCAATTGCTAACAAGCGTTTACCAATACATAAAGTATTTTTCTAAACTCTTAACACAGCAACACACCTACATCACACAATTAGCCAAATAGTTAATTTTCTGCCCAAAACCATATTTTGTTACAGTTTTTATCAGTTGCTTTGGCACATTTCTCGAATCATCCTTAAAATTTGCAAAACAGTATGTTCATTTCTCGAAACAATTCGTACAAACAGCACAACATAATAGATTTCATGCAAAAGCCTGTAACTTGTTCAGAATACTTAGTTCATGTCTCAAAAGCTAGTATTTGTCAATGAACATATCAGTGCCATCAAAATGACAAGTCCTTGTGTCATTGTTCTCGAACAAGATAGTCAAAATGCTTAGCCATGTTGTCAGTATAACAGTCATGAATATTTCAGATGTAAACTATGGCTACGGTTTTTATGACAGTGAACAAATTACTGTAAAATGTCCTTGTGATAAATGAAAAAGACAAGACTATATATACATACACTGTATATATGGATTCACGGGTACGTGTGTGATATAGTGTGTATCTGTATAAAGTTCATTTATGCTACTATACTATACTGTAAGTGTAAAGCAGGTGTAAGTGTAAAATGCTACTGTAATATTAAGATTATAGCATGCACACCATATTAGACTACAGTGAACATTGCTGAAATACATACCTGATATGTCTACAAAATGCTTGAATGACTGAGGAAAAGGTTTTTCTCCAAACATTCAGCTGGACCTTTAGACCCGCATAAGCTATTGTTAGGTCACGATTGAGAACATTGTTTACAATAGTGGCCCTCATTTCACCAGAAACGTGCCTACGCCCTTTGCCTTATCTACCTCTTCCTCTGTTTTGCCTCCCTACCCTTCTACCACACATCCTTACTCTTCTTCTTCCCAGCTGTTGACCTTGTTTGTTTCCATGTTCTTCCATTATCAGAAATTGTAACTCTTGTGTTGTGCTCTGTCTATATGCTTTCCAATTGAAGATTCATGACATGCATCTGTTTTAGAGAACTGGTTGGGTCATTGGTTGATCTAATGCTTTACATTCCCCTGAATTCATTAGTGAAATTCAGGATTCACCTGCAAAATTCATCAATTCCGGACACATTTACAAAAGTCTAATAGAAATGTATAGATAATATACTTGACACATTATGATAACTAGGTCAACCATTTTGCATTTAATGACTTGTGCGATGAGCTAATGACTAGATGTTTTTAACAGAGAAATATATAACACATTTTGAGCAACATGACATTAGCAATTGATAATGTAGGAAATAGCAGACAATTGTACATATTCAATTGCCTGAATGTACTAAAGCATTTGCAATTTGTTCAAAAGAATGAGAAACTGCTTTTATGATGTGCATGAGTGACTAGATGATGTAGTGGATGAACAAGTAGTTTTGAGAATTGTGATCTGAGAAATGTGCCAAAGCGACTGAGAAAAACTGTAAATAAACACAAACTATACATTTCAAAATGCTAAAAACCTTTTTTAACACATACTAACTCTAACAAAACACAGCAAACCTGATTCAAAATCAAGTCGTTCTGACATATTGACAATCAAAGTGCAATGACTGTCAAAATACTAACAGTTGATGGCATTACGAAAACTGCATTACTGTCATGTTTCAGTTCTACCTGCAGAATATATGAAATCCATAGTTTTTAAAATTCAGCAGTAAAAGTATAATGCATGTAAGGCATTCTACATGTTTGGTTGAGTGTTGAATGTGTGCATTCTTGGCAACAGAAGAGAGTCATTATTTTATAGAATGTGCAGTAGAAAAAGAGAAGAAGAAGAAAGTAACAGAATTGCTCAGGGCAGCTACTGGTCAAATGAGTCCCCAATGCAGAACTTCAGTGTCCCCCTCTGTTGAAATCTCTTTCTGGGGGTGGTGTGGTGTTGATGTTGCCCCCACAGAGGGTGGGATGGTGTCCTCTTGGTAGTTAGAGCCCTACACAGACCACATATTCTGCATATATGGAACAGTGGTAGTGGAATCCTTGTAGTATGAAGCTTTTACTGAAATGAAAACATGAAATTGCTGCCAGTGATCAACAACAAATCCAACATACATGATCTTACAGAATAAAAAAGCATTTGTGACTTTTTATCAAAAATATTTTTTATTTTGCAATTGTGAGTATACATTTCTCAGAATTGTGAGATATAAACTAGGAATTGAGAGAAAAATGTCAGAATTGTGAGATAAAAAGTCACAATTACCTTTTTTATTTTCTATTCATGGCAGAAATAATCTTCCATATGTTCCACATGTGTAAGGGGGAAAACCATAGAGATGCACAATCCAGCACACATTCTTCCTCCTCTCCCATTCCTCTTCTTCTTCCTTGTCCTGATCCAACTTCTCCTTTCCTCCTACATCTATTCTTCTCCATTACCCAGATATTATTTTCTCTCTGCTCCTCTGTGTTGTTCTTCATCCACACTGAACAAATCCGATTCAAAGAGTCCTGTTTTGCTGTGTGTCCATGTAATGAAAATAAATTCAACACCTGACTATACTTCAAACTGAGACTGGAATCTGCTATTTATAAATATTTCAGTGATCTGCTAATTAAAAATGCTTATCAATTGTTTCAGTACTTGTTTTATATATTTTTTTCAATATTTTTGAGCTGCTGTTGTTGCAAAAGTACAGGTTTTATCCTATACTTAAAGATTGAAACATTAGGTCTTCATTTCTGACTTGCTGTGTTTAAGCATTTGCAAATAAGATGAGAAAGATCCATGATTTTGGTATGAGGTCAGCTTATATGAAAAGAAAATGTAAGCATTTTAGAAACGTGTTAATTGACTGCGTTTTGTATGAGAACAACATGAATTGTGTTAATGGTGTGGCCACAACAGACGGATGTTCTGCTAAATGTGTTTAGAGTTATGAAAATGTGACTACAGACTGGACAAAAGTATGTTAGCAATTGAAAAAAACTGTAAATAATTAATACGCAGAATAAAGGGGCGGGGCCTGGTTGAGTTAGTTAGTAGTGTGTTGAAACTGGCGGTGATGGTAAGGGGCGGGACATTTCCCAAACACCAATCACAACACACTGCTCCAGCCGACCAATCAAGAGCACATTGTGCTTTTCAGAAGGAGGGGCTTCATAGAGACAGGAACTAAACGGAGCGTTACTGACAGACTGGGAAGAATGGAGCTGCAACAATGAGGAAAATAATCAACATTCAATCTAGTAGAGCACAAAAACACCATCAAGACTTGTAAAAGGGCATAATATGGTCTCCAAGTTAGTAGCGCTGCTACTTTCAAATCAGTTTCTCCCCAATGCTTGTCTCTAAAGTAACTTTCCATTCCCAGTGTCCATGTATCTCTCCTTTTTCACACTCTTAGCTTTTATTCAACAGTGTTTTTCTCCCCTTCCCTTGTTCTTGCTCTCTTTGCCTGTCTCATTCTGTTTGTCAGATCTCTCTGTTGGTATCCTTCCATTTTTCATTCTCGTTCCCAGGCTCCTGAAGGCTGCAAAAACACAGCCTCATCCTACCCAGAGATCAACATATGGTGCAGATGGTTGGCTGAATATAAAAAAGGCAGGACTTTTCCCTTGCGAGGCGAGATTATTCAGGGCAGTTCTGGACTGCCAACAGGAACACTTGAAGAAGTTAGGAGCATCTCACACTCTGTATTCCGAGCAGCCATTTTGTGCCACTTTCAATGTCAGCGGTCCCAGCCAGCCATTCTTCGTTTCTCAGTCTAAATAGATTCTGTCACCAGGGGCAGTATACGCAGAGGAGACATGCTGAAATATTTACTCTTAAAGGGTAATAAGACACAGATCCACTGCAGAAATACTGTATGCGAATGGTATTTTTTTTCCAGCATTGATAAATTCACTGAAACCATGACAGCTCCACGCCTACATACGCCGAGCTGCTCTCTTTCTGTTGCACACCAGGGTTATTATAATTTGTCAAACTAAAACTAAAACTGAAACTAAATGGAGTGTCTATTTACGCCAAGAGCAAATAGTCCGCCTTGTTGGCGGAGGCTATTTACATTAGCTCCGCCCACCGTTGTCTGATTGGTGCAAAGAAAATAATTCTTCACAGTGCAAAGAAAATAATGCTATTTTCACTTTGCTACTAAAATAACACTGTTGTACACACACACACACACACACACGCACACACACACGCAGTATCTCGCGCAGCATGAACACATTCATAAGGACAGTGCCCAGCATCTCATTTCTCAACATCAAGGTGGGCTAGCGATAGGCATCTTTGTGATCCCTGTTCTCATCTTGAGTCGGGGAGATTAGAAGCAAGGGTCCAGACTAGAGGCCACCAATTACCCTGCTATAGAATCAATCCGTGCTGCACTTTGATACATGAGACAGTCAGACAATTGCAGTGAGACGGAGAGGCGGATGAGAGCCACGACGGCTCCTCACGTAAGCCCGGAAAACCGGCATGAGTCATCTGTCGAAGCCTGCCGTGAAGGAGACATCCGGCGCACACCCGATCGGGCTTTAGTCACAGGTGAAAAGTCTCTGTTCTGCAGCCATATAGATATAGATTCAGAATCATTCAGCAGTAATGGCAACACTTTACAATAAGACCCATTAGTTAATGCATTAACAATGAACAATACATTTGTTACAAATCTTTCTTAACTTTAGAAAATAAAAATACAACAGTCATTGTAGGGTTATTATGGTAAAAATGACAAAAACAACTAAATTACTAAAACCTCTAAATAATAATTACTAATTCAAAATAATAACAAAAAGTTCACTCTAAAAAATGCTGGGTTAAAAACAACCCAAGTTGGGTTGAAAATGGACAAACCCAGTGATTGGGTTGTTTTAACCCAGCGGCTGGGTTAAATGTTTGCCCAACCTGCTGGGTAGTTTTATTTAACCCAAATATTGTTTAAAAATTACTGTATTTCTTGCTTAAAATGAACCCAAAATATGTTGGAAATTAACATTTATTAATATGTTTAATAAACAAACATTTATTAATACTTTTTTTGAATAATATTTAAACAATAAACATTTATTAAATTGCTTATTAATAAATGCTCATCTTTTTGATTATTATTGTTGCCTCTAGTAATTATGAGTCTGATTTTTAATTTCCAACCTATTTTGGGTTCATTTTAAGCCAGACATATAGTCATTTGTAAACAATTGTTGGGTTGAATAAAACTACCCAGCAGGTTGGGCAAACATTTAACCCAACTGCTGGGTCAAAACAACCCAATCGCTGGGTTTGTCCATTTTCAACCCAACTTGGGTTGTTTTTAACCCAGCATTTTTTAGAGTGTATAACAGTATCTGAATGATACTCAGATAACACTTCATTAGTTAGTTCATGTTAGCTCAGTTCCATTACGTTAGGAATAACTGACTCCAGTCCGTTGAATTATTAGAAAATAACGCACACCTGAGGTGGTGATGTGGCCATGATGCAAAGACGAGTTACACCTGCATTATTTTCTAATAATTCAATGGCCCAAAGTCAATTATTATGCCTATACTATGGTTACACACCTTAAGACATTGTTCAGATTTTTTATTTCAAAACATTTGTCAGGTTTTTGTCCTTAAAACTCTCTTGTGTGTAGGATTAATTTCTTACGCATCTCCGTTGCTTATTCCAAAACGTCATTTTAGAACTGCAGTATAATGGAGTCTTGAGCCACTGATAGCAGACTGATGCAGTTATTAATGCAGTTATTAGAGAGAGAGAGAGAGAGATTAAGCTAGTGTGAATTACCTGAGTCTGTGCGTATCTTAACAGTGTTTGGCAGCAGCATCTCTACTAATAGCGGAACTGTAAGTTTATCTGCTTCAAGAACAGCAACGTCACTACCTCGATACTGAGAGATGTCATGAAGCTTTTCAGTTGCGAAATTATTTGACTGAGTCACAATATAGTGTATCTCGTTATTATGACATAATTGAGTGGAAAAAAATAATATGTATGTTCCTTAGATTTGGACTATTCTTTAAAACTCAAGCAATTGTGAAGAACTGCATTACTATGGATAACTGCATGTTTTTATACCATGCTGTTTCTGTTTTATGTATGGTGTGTAAAGTATGATTTGTTTCAGTATGCATGGACACCCACATAACTGACTACATTTGACCCCAACACAACCTTCCATTTCCAGTGTTTTCACATCTTTTTGACTTATTATTTGATCTGATTGCCAAATGTTGAAGCGCTCATATCACGAGGAACCAAATTCTCCTTGACCTTTTGAGATAAAAGAGTTCATCGTACAGTAGGACATACTGCAACTCAATACTTTCTCAACTAATCTTATTTGGTGAAGTGATATGAGAAGGAGGAACGGGATAGACGGAGCTAACGAGAATAATAATAATGTAGAAAGTTTCACAGATCTTTCACTGTTCTTGGCTGTGTGTCACACGCTGCTCTGAATTTCAATCTGTATTTACTGTTCAAAAGTTTGGGGTTGATTTTAGAAAGAAGTCTCATCTGCTCAAAGCTTACTGTTTAATATTTCCACACAAAATATTAGGCTTTATACAGTCTATTGGGGATTTCATTTTCAAACAACGGCTGTCTCATATACATATAGAGCTGTCTAAATAAATAACAATAAGCCATCCATTTTGTTTTAGCTATCAGCATATCTTGGGAGAAAATACTGTATAGTGTGACAAATGACCAATGACCATTTGGCTGCAAGAAAACCATAACAGCAATTACAAGAAAAATAGATTAGATGACAACAACTGCAAAACAAATGGTGTTTGCATAGCAGATATACACCGTCATCCTCATGCAAGTTGGCTGATTACATAATCATTTTAATAAATTAACAATTAACACTTTATTTCTATAGGAAATACATGCATTTTTGATCATGTTTTAATCCAACACTTGAAGCCAAACTAATTTAACATAATTAACACCTTATTTATATAGTCCTAGTGAAATATTCACTCGAGCTGAGACTGTGCTAAATCATGAAAATGTTTGTTTGCTGCTCCTTAAAAGATACTGTTTTCCTTTCATCAGGCTCTTAATGATTTAAGTCATCTTCTGGCACATCCGAGAGGCCAGGGTTTCATTTTTATTTTTAATTTCTCTAATATCTGAGAGCTTCAGAGAAAACTGATGTCTTGGTCTATAATTCATGGAGGTCCATCTTTACATTCGTATGTTTTACTGTATTCTTGCCCTTCTCAATATTTACCCTTACATTTACAGCTTTCTTTTTTCATTTTATTCTATTTTTTGTGCATATAACACAATGTTTTCTTTTATTTTCCTCAATAATTTGCTTTAGAATATCAAAGTTGTCGGATGTTTGATCGTCAAACACACTGTTGATTCACACACACCTCAAGAGAAACGGATGAAGATGAAAACAATCATCTTCGGAAGAAAATTCACAATTTTTTTCTTCATTGGCCTCGGGGGAAAAAAAAGTAAAAATAAGAAAAGCTGATATTTTTCTTGCATTGACTTTAAGCTCTTCAGATGACATCAGTATTAAAATAACAACGGTAATAATGAAAGATGACGTACTATAAACTCAAACCCTTTGATTACTTCTATATGTAAAGCCATATTCAAACTGCAGTCTGTGTGTTTGCTTTTAAATCAAGCAATAAACAAGATGAATGAATTCACGGGTGGATGAGTGAATGAATGGTCAATAAACTATTATTACACGGCCCTTGTGCGTCATAAAAAAAGCTTGTGTCACCTTTATTACAGTGATTTAGGAGGACTATATGTCAAATATCTGAGCTGAACTGATACGGTCTGGTAAAGTTCATACATATGCCATGAGACATAAACACACACTGAATTAATATTGGATATTACATTTCTCCTTCAGAGTAAGACAATGTGGCATTAGCTGTCCAATAAAGACTGACAAATTCAATTGTCTGTCATAAACTTAAAGAACTGCAGTAACAGATAAACATCCTTAAAACAAGATCAATTCACCGAGAACCGACATTGTATTACATGAGACGTGTTTTCAGACAATGTCTCTTGAATTGAGTTTCTTATTAGCGTATACAAATTTGCTTCTCCAATTTGTCTTGTTGTAGAGTCAATATGAAATTGTTAAATTTGACATATTTACTTCCTTAATAAATCTCCTTGGTCTTATTCTGCATGTTTTCACAAAGTTATATTCATTTTGTTCTTGTGTTTCCTTTCTGTCTAGCTTTTGTGTTAACCTTGTTAGTTACCTTAAGCCCAAAGTATACTTCACTTTTAACTTTATACACGCAGTTGCATATGCACATTACATTTTTTTGCAGTAATTAGTTTATCCACAAGGTGGCGCAACCGTGCCAGGGGGCATCGATTCACAGGGTAGTTGAAGAAAACCTGCATAAACAGAACAGACAGGAACGCATGCAAGCTACAGCAACGATGGAGGCCTACATAGACGAGAGATTGTGTGAAGAAGTTAGAAAGTGCCCTCATTTGTACAACTCTAATGCTCAAAATTATTAATTGGTTTGAGTAGGGCAAACTCAAATTAAACAAATTAGTTAAATCAAATTAACTTTTATGAGTATTTAGAACTTTCTTTTCCTTTTGAGTTCACGAAACTGACACATTTTAAGTAATCTGAATTGTTTCATTGTTTTGAGTTTTATGAACTTGTTTCTTTTAATTTAGACAAACTTAAATTTACCTGAAACTGAACTGAGATTTCTATTTCCGAGCATATTTTGCCATGACACTCGAAAGGGAGAATAAATACTAAAATTAAGTGTTGAATACTCAAGTTAGGAGTAATTAAAATGGACGAGTATAAAAACTGATTACCTCAACTTTTTTGAGTTTTGCCAACTTATTTGGGTTTACAGTGTGGGAAAACAAAGTAAGTTGTGTTACTTATTTGAAAAAGTTACTCAGATATTTTGTTTTTTGTAAATTTTAAAGTAATGTATTACTTGAAAAAGTAATCCGATTACATAACTTGCATTACTTATATGCGTTACCCTCAACACTGCCTGGACGGGCTGCTTTTTACATATACAGAGCAGATTTTAGCTCAAGCGCAAGGTGTTTTTTCTCTTCCCAGTAATTGCATGAAGATCTGATAAAGGAAAGATTCTACAGAAAAATGGTGCATTTTTTTGTCTAGAAAAGTAGATTCCTGGAAACTGTCAGAAACATTCTGCAATGATTTGTGCCTTTTTGCATACAGATATCCACTTAGAAAAGGCTCGAAGTGTCTTAAAATGGGTTGTCAATGTGAGTGAGAGGCAGCTCTTACAGACGGACAGGGTTTTCTTGCAAAGTCTCTAAAAAAAAAAATCCCCCTCACAGAGCTCATTTAGCCCATGCCAGGTGTCAGGGACAATGTGCGAAGGTGGATCGATATCACACTTAACTATTACAAAGACAGATATGTTCCTGAAATTAGAAGGGACCCTCGCTCACGCGCAGCCCCCAATCAGCAGATCAGATAAAGTGGGACGGAGGCGCTCTTAGGGCCCATTGATTTGAGCCGACTAATGGAAGACTCTGTATGCACACAGACAACTAGTGAAGCTTTAGAGGTTTGTTTATAAATACTTTATTCCACTTGACAGGAGAAATCTACACCTTTAATGAAACTGTCAAGGGTGCTGCGATCGTAATGAGGACCCAGACCTCACAATATAAAGACAGACACACACACAAACTCACACACACAGAGAACATTAATAGCACAAACCATGGGTCATGCCAAATATAATTATGTCCACATTACTACAGCTTGAGTTCCCTGTAGATCTGCCTCACTCTCTCTTCTTCTCTTTCTTTCTCTCCCTCCATTCCTCCCTGCAATGCGGTAGCAACACTGCAGCTACACCATTTGTTATAAGAAAAAATGAGTCTGGAATGGCTTCATTTTTTCTTTAAACCCTGAGGTGCCTAATTTCCCAAAACATATAGTGAAAGTAAAGGTGCTGGAGCACATAATAATAATACATTTTAGTGCTTGAGATGGTTTAGGTACTTGACACGGCCAAGTCAATGGATCTGTTCCAAAACCAGGAAGGAGCACAATGGAATTGACCAGAAAGTGCGCTTACAGTGATTGAACGCCTTGGAAATATATTTATGTAAATATGCTTGTTCCATGTCTATTGATTCCGACAGAGTTTGACATTAATATTGCACAAAATAGATAATCTGTTTTATAGATCATTTTTAGCGATGCACCAAAATGATTTACCCGAAACCAAAATAAAGTTTTCATTTAGCCAAAAATTGAAACTGAAAATAAAGTTTGAATAATTAAATTTGGGTGATTGGGTAATTGAACTTTTGATTGTTCTCAGGCGATAAATTATACCTGCCATGATAAAATTGTTGCTCTAACCACATTGTCTGCATGAAACAAATAAAACGCCATGATTTTGATGGATTTGATTTTGCACAGTTTAAAAAAATATATACAAAAAATAACAAGATACAATTTATATACAGTGCATGGCAAAAAAACTGTGTTATTTAAAGCCTTCACCTAAACAATATTTAATTTTCACAAAAATATAGAAAAAAACTAACTTAACATACAGAAATTACTATACAAAAACTACATCCCAAAGTAATGACATGTAAACGTATTAGAGTATGTGTAAAATGCATACATGTTCATCTGGATTTCGGCCGTCCAAAACTATTTCCAAAACAAAATTATTTTGTTTTGCTAATTTGGACGAATATTTCTAATTGTTGAAATTTTAATTGTTTATATATACAACAGTTCTTTCTGGTTCTCGAATCTGATTGGCTGAGAGCAGTGCGATATTCTCCCAGTATCAGCACTGGAACCGTTTCCCCGTTTGTATCACTCCGCTTGCGCCGACTGTCATGGCGGTCGAGCAAATCTACCATATTTTTTATAAATACTACTGTTGTTATGTCACGAAATGTAGTTTAAAGAGTTTTTTTAGCCGAGAATGTAGTTATTTAGACCTCAAATATGTGACTCATATATAATCTTAGCGCCTATTTTACTATTTGCTTTGAATCTTTCTCAGATGTGAGCTCCAGGCCGTCAGCGGTCGTTCAGTGCTCGTGTACCCGCTGAGAACAGCTTCATCTCGGCCAGTGCTTCGGGGATTTACCGCTGGCTGTATTTTGTACGACTGAATTGTTTGCTTGTGTTTATGTCTTTTATAATGGCTGTTGTTGTTAATTAAAATATTGTTCAATAAATATTATTTTATATAAATAATATGCCGTATTTGGTATTGAGGAAGGGCCCATCAATAGTATCAGTGAAAGTTACATTATTACACCATTAGATGGCGGCAAAGACTCTCTTTATGAATGAGTCAGAACAAGGAAGTTGTTTTAGCGCTGTGGGAAATTTTAAAAGGACAAAGACAAAGATGTTGCAATCCTGCGGACATTCAAACTGTTTTTTTGTTTGTTTGTTTGTTTGTTTTATAATGGATATAATATTATGGACATCGACCTGAAGAATGAATGCTCGTTTAGTCAATCTCTCTGTCATAACACTTTACATATTACAATAAGCTTTAATGAAGCGACTCAATGTTCCTTCGTTACTTGTTATAAAGTGATGTTTTAAAATTAGTAACAGATCTTGTGCTCAACTGTTAAACTGTCAACTTGAGATTTGAACCCGTGGTGGAAGGAAGTAGTTCCTCACAAATGATGGTTTTTAAAGACACTCCGTTGTTGTTTTTATTTATTTACACACTCGTGCCGTCGAACTGTTGTATAAACGGAATATCACACTCATAGCCGTGTGATATAGCTGTATATCAGCACACTGTGATTACCTACGGCCGAACCACAGCTGTGCTGATATATACATATTTGGTCTTTCAATCTGCTGCTGCTGTTGATTATTGCTGCTGTGAGTCTGTAAGATCTGCTGCTGCTGCATAAATAGACACACATCAATCCTGTAGCAGATCTAGGCAGGTGGAGCTGGGGAGGTGGAGGGGTTCAGAGGAACTCTGATAGATTACAGCAAACACTGAACCAGAATATTTAAATGTTGAGCAAGCAATCTCATTGGCTGCAGGATCAGCAGAGGCCAATCAGCTTGTGCCGGTAATGATGTGATCGCTGGGCATGTAAAGGACCGATCAGCCTGCGCCCTCTAGAGTTCATGACGGAACTTTATTTATACACACACACACACACACAAGCTCCTCTATTGACTATACAAACAGTCTTTTACAAACACTCCATTCAAATTTGCATCTTCTGATTGTTTGTATAGAAGTGAAATGGATTAAACCTGATGGACAGAGATTTCTGAGAGACATTCCAGAATGTTCCATTGGATTCCTTTTACAATCCACTTCCTGAGTCAGCTGTTCTGTCACAATACTCAGTTCAGACAGACAAAGGCAGGGTCCGGCGCTGCCTGTGAAGAGTCAGCCAACCATTAACAGCAAACAGAAGCATTTATTGATTCTTGGGTGCTCCTGCTTTTGTAAGTCTGAAAGCAACGTGAACCGATGCCGCGCAGCCAATCAATGCTTTGATCCCCAAACTTTATGCATGGTGGATTCATAATAATAGTCTTAAATGATTTATTCTGCACTCCTTGCTCAAAGTCAGTGATGCACAGCTCGGGTTCGGAGCCTCATGTCTCTGCGGGGAGTTCAGTGAGCTTGCTGAAGACATACGGCGGTAGAGTCAAGCACTCTCGAATGTCGAGTTCTCCCAAAGTTGAGTGCATATTTTTGTGCAGTGTGACCTTTCAAAAGAGTCTGAGGAAATTGGATGCTTCAAAGAGTTAGTTCAACCAAAAATGAAATTTCTGTCATTAATTACTCAACCTCATGTCTTTACAAACCTGCAAGACCTTCGTTCATCTTTGGAACACAAATTAAGATATTTTTGATCTAACCCAAGAGGTTTTTTTATTTTATTTTATCTCCCATTGAAGGAAACAAAATGATCACATTCAGGGTCCAGAGAAGTACTAAAAATATAGTTCAAATAGTCCTTGTGACTGCAGTGGTTCAACCTTGATGTTATGAAGCAATGAGAATACTTTTTGATGCAGGAGCCGTCCAATAATGAGTCGCTGTGAAAAAGTGTAGGAAAAAGTGTAGGAGAATGACAGGATCGAGAGGAAAGAGTTGAATAAAGTCATTATTTTTGTTTTGTTTTTGCACACAGAAAGTATTCTCGTCGCTTCATAACATTAAGGTTGAACCACTGCAGTCACATGACTGTTTTAAAGATGTCTTTACTTCCTTTCTGAAGATGAACGAAGATCTTACTGGTTTAAAACGGCATGAGGGTGAGTAATTAATGACAGAATTTTAATTTTTGGGTGAACTAACCCTTGAACTTTGATGACAAATAATGAAAACTCTAAATACTTAAAATAATGTTTTAAAGGTGCAGTATGTAGTTTCTCGTCTGCTACAGGTCGCCTATTCAAAACAAAGGCGTAGCCTGATGATGCCAAGTTTGAGCAAGGAATCTTGGGACATGTGGTCTTCACCTCACAGCCAGTGGAAAAGAATAGGGAAATCATGCTCATGGATGCGATTATTAACGTTTCTGTAGTGTGAAGCAGAGCAGGAGCGAGTGTTGTGGAGCTGAACGAGGAGCTGGAGCGATTGATAATGAGAGACGAACGCGACAGAACTTTTATTATGACGCAGTCGCTGGCACTGCTTCCGCTTTTCCGGTCATGAGTATGAGGTAACGCAGCTCTGTTTATCATATTAGATACATCTGAGTGTGTTGAAATGATGTTATAACGTTACTCTGAGCGTTCGCTCGGCGGCTGCTGTGAGACACTGTTACACACTGCAGTAAGATAGATCGATTTTACAATATCATATTAATGCTGGATGATTGTGTTGATAAATGACATGCAATTAATTTTAAAACATATTGTATGATGGAGAAAATGCATCTGATTATGCTATGTTAGCTACTTCACAAAATAGTGTTTTTCTCTGAGGCATGGTAAAGCGTTGTATTCGCAAAAAATCAAGATAATTAGATTTAAACAATAAGACAACGTGTTGAGCTATATAACAACAATTAGTTTTCTGTCTATAAATATATCAAAACAGTTGTTCCCTTGTCTATTAAAACATGTAATATTAAAGCGTCGTTGGTGTTTCCATGGTTTCTACAAAATAAAACCGGAAACCGAGGGTAACGCGGGTATGACGCCATTGACAGGCGACTCCTCACACGTCCCGGAACCTTGGGTAAAATTGCAATTTTCTCATGATTTACAAATAGTTGGAAACATTTGGGATATTGTAAGTACTCAAGTGAACAATATATAACACTGGCCTGGTGGTTTTTGAATATTTTACTGCAAAAATCTTACAAATTGCAGTTTTAAATGCCAAGCATTTAAGTAAATTAATGAAGGGAAAAAATAATGAGAAATAAACCCTTTTTTTTTTTTTTTTAAGTTTGGATGGCAACATTTGAAGTCATATTCTTTGGAAATATAATCTACCCTTCTATAATATTTCAGAAGAGAGCATAAATTGTACTGATTATGCTCCCTGCCTTTCCTGACCTGAGCAAACAGAACAATCTGGAATGTTTTCCACCAGTGTCCATTATCCATAATGCATTATGCAGGGTTAGTCTTATGCGGCAACTTTCTCGCTCATAACTGTCTGCTAAATTATGGTTATTGAACTCTGGTATCATTGTGTGAATACAATAGAGCAATACAATGGCACTGAATGGAGACCTTTATTACTTCAATTGCACATTCATATCATCAAACTGTCAGTCCTTTCAAGCATCTAAGTGCACACCAACAGAGCATGAATTTCTCTCTTTCTCACATTTTTTTTCACAAGAATAGAAAATCACAAGCGTAAGTGTGTGCAAAAAGAAATAGCTGCTCCGATTTTCTTTGCTAGACTGCTTCCCGTGGTTTTAGAATCCAATATGACTAACTTTTTTCTTCCTTCTGAAGGCTCAGCTCGGTGTTTTATGTGCCATGGGGCTTGTTGTTTTGCATAAGTATATATAAGGCCTCCAAGTCACCGTGACTGTAGAGCCTGGATTAATGGCAGCAGAGCTGTGGGACTGAATCAGGTGAGTAATGGTGAGGTATTCTCGTTCATTTATCAGATCCACAAGAGTCTTGACACACAGGATGAGGAGAGAGCAGCTCCCATGGTGAAACGCATGTAAATGTTCAGGTAAACAATGCAGAACTTTGCATAAATACGGCTCACCTGTCCAGCTCTAAAGGGAGGGATAGGAATAATGAATTGGAACTGCGTTATTTGTCTTGTGTATACTTGATGTAATCAGAATATGTGAAAAAAGTCTCAGTCGGCCCTTAAAGTAGGCGTTTAAAGTAATAGTTTTTAGCAAAAATTAAAATTATGTCATTTAGTCACCTTGTCTGACTTACTTATGTGGAGCACAAAAAGAGAGGCTTGGCAGAATGTTCATGCTGCTCTTTTCCATGTAATGAAAGTGAACCTGCACCATGTAAGCAACATGACAAAAGCGCTATATTTCAGGTCTTCTGATATCATACATAGCTTTGTGTGAAGAAGTCGTCACATGGACTGCTTTAATGATTCTATAATGGTGCTTTTTGCACTTCTTGGAGCTTGACAGCCCTTGGTCACCATTCACTTTCACTGTTTTTAAAAGAGCACCATGAAAACAGCATCCCCTAAGTGCACCTAATTGTACTGAATGTGCACTTGTACTGTACTTCAAAGCTTAAAAGTTTATTTAACAAACTGTATTTGCAGATAATATAATATTAATTAAATAAAAGACCACTTAAGTGTACATAGAGGACATTTTCATGACTTTTTTTCAAAAAAAAAAATTGTACACTTTGTTGTAATAATCTTTTGTCGTGCTACAAGTATACTTACGTGTAAAATACTTGATTATATCAACTGTAGTTTGTTTTCAATATTGCATTAAAAGTTAATATATTTTAAATGTAAAATTGTGTATTTACAAATATATTTAAATACATGACATGACTTTAACGTATATTTTAGTTCACCATAAATGCATAAATAGAAGTAATTATGAAACTGCATATAAATATGTTCTGAAGTCCTGCTTAAGTGGATAAAAAAGCACTTTAAAGATCAGCTCATTGCATTTCAAATAAAGTTAAATTATAAGACACTTATATTTCATTGCTTTTAACAAGCAGCTAAGTGTGCAAAAACATTCAATTCAGTTCACACTTAATTATGTTATTTCCGTAATAAGCATTCTTTGTAAAAGTATACTTTATGATGCATATGCATATGAGACGCACAGGCCCGCTAGCTATTCATCACCAATTGCTTCAGATGTAAATAAATCTTTGTGTATTTACATCTGAGGGAAACCATTTGTCCTCCATGTTGAGTCTAGTTTTGCTTCCAGAACATGTTCACGGGCACATATGACAAATATCAGTTGTTCTGAATCTCAGAATCTCAGAGGATATACACCATTTCCCCTAATAATTCATAAATTAAATCCAGCCCGGCGACACTGAAACGTTTTTTTTGCACATTCACACCCAATGTTGTGCATCAGTATTTAAAAACGTTCTTAAACATCTTAATTGACTCCTTGTGCTTTGATGTATGCACGAGTAGACGAGGACACCTGCGCGTTATAAGCATTAAATGCTCAGCTGTAATTGCAATTAGCACTGGAATGAATAAAAACTTTGAGGAATGAAGCGCACTCGACAAGAGCACATTATCCAAAGTCATTCAGGCTCTACAGAATTAAACAAGTCGTTGTGAGATTTTGATTTAACTCAAGGGGACGTGTGAAGTGTTACCTTTGACGGCTTACTCTACTGATGATGTTAGCTTACTGACGCATTCCTAATGGTCGACCGCTAGCGTTAGCAGCTAATCCATTTCCATGTTCTAGATAGTGATAGTTCATTAACTGGTCCAAGGATGTGTAGCTGTTCACTGCTTTTATCCCCTACAAAACCCTCCCTTGGGAGCGCCATCATTTCTCCAAAGCACCCGAGAAGAGAGCGATCGTGCGTTGAGCGCCACCACAACTTTGAAGGAATTAACAGATGGCGCTGCGCTGAGAAGGAGATTGCCAAGGTTAATGATACTGAAAAATTAGCGAGATTGATGCATAATTACAATGATGGATGGACTCAAATGGCTAGACTTGAAACTCCTATTAAACTGATCACATCTCAATGCTTGTTTGTGAGATCTGGAGAGAAGGGGCTGCTGTTTAAATGTCAGGCGATAAGACATACATCAACCCCTGCTGTTATGTCCGATTGAGACGTTCCCCAGTCGACGCCTCATCATGATGGGATCAAGCGTGAGCTGCTCTCACTGCTGATGTGTTTGTAAAGCAGAACGGGGGGTGAAGCTGCTGATCAATAATAATCTATAATGTACCCTCAGGAGACAATGATGAATTCTTCAATGTGTTCATATAAAATTCCCATTGCACACATTTCCCTCAAGTGAGTTTTATGCACTTCAATGCAGATTGCAGTTGCTTATTAGTCAACCTTTGGAGAATTGGTCTCTCCCACTGGCTCCAGTTTTGCTTCGATTTCTATTTTTCACCATTAAATACACTTTAAAGAGGACCTAATATGCTTTTTCTCCGTGTTCATCTTTCTTTCGTGTGTAATGTTCACTTTACGCGACACACTTATACTAAAAGCAGTCCTCATCACTTTCCTCCTTGACTGCTCTCCTCACTATCTTCTTTTTCTCTCGAACATGTTAGATGATGATAACGATTTTTATTTTTTTTTATTTTTTACTAACATTAATGACACAGACGACAGTAAGAATATTAGGCTGCTGTCACTTTAAGAAGGAAAGCACGGACCGGATAACTGACACACATCCGGTTTCTTTCTCAACTGTTCACTTATGACATAACTGAGAGAATACTTGGCGAGACAGGTATGTTGACATAATTTTGTGTGTATGTGTCCGTTCAAGCGCAAGTAAACGCAAAAGAGGAATTAATTTGGTCTCTCTCTCTCTCTGCGTCGCGGGTTTCGGGGGTGTGAGGCTGTGCGCACAGATAACAGCTCGCGAGTCCTGATTTTCGCCTGTTCTTCCACTTTTAAAATCGTTTGAATGTGTTAATTGGTGAGACAAAACACGTCCAAATGATAAACTTTCACTCTATGATGGTTGAATTTAGCAGTTAATCACGAGTCACATGCGTGCCGAACCGTTGGACCTTATCCGTACGGATCATGGATTAACTGCGATCCGTCGCACACCTAATAATTAAAGAACACACTTATCATCATGATTGCTATCTTACCAGAGATGGAGAAAAATCCTACTCCAGTAAACGTGTCCCTGTGAACCGGTCCCCAAAAATGTTGGTACTCAAAAGCGCTTCCCTCCATGTTTTCTGGTGCGCATCGTTTATTTTTACCCCGCATGCGTACCACTTATGTACACCCCTGGTAATGTTGTTGTTTGATCATGAAAAAGCTCTGCAAACTTCCAGTTCTTCTCTATATCAGTGTCAGTGTTTCTGAACTCCATCTTGAGTTTTCATCACAATATTCCTCATTTAAATAATTCATACGCAGAATAAAGGGGCGGGGCCTGGTTGAGTTAGTTAGTAGTGTGTTGAAACTGGCGGTTATGGTAAGGGGCGGGACATTTCCCAAACACCAATCACAACACACTGCTCCAGCCGACCAATCAGAGCACATTATGCTTTTCAGAAGGGGTTGCTTCATAGAGACAGGAACTAAACAGAGCGTTACTGACAGACTGGGAAGAGAGGAGCTGCAACAATGAGGAGAATAATCAACATTCAATCTAGTAGAGCACAAAAACACCATTAAGACTTCGAAGAAGGGCATAATAGGTCCTCTTTAAAAACATAGTTACTTGGACCTGATTTAACCCATTAAAATTTGCTTTGCTGGTATAAATTAAGGTTGATTCAGAAATGCTAAATAATATTTGTCTTTTATTTGAATAAAACCAGTAAGATGTTACCTAGATGTTCAATTTAGCTGTAGATGATTATATTTCCCTCATTCTCTCACTTTCTCATGGCTTTACGAGCCTAAAAGTCTTGGTTTTCTCCCTATTTTCCTTCCCCATCACTCACTCAGACATATTCTGGCTCTCAGTCTTTTTTTATCCATCTCCCCATTCGATCAAACACCTCATCCTTAAATATAGCCCGTCTCCAGACGTGTTCACCAAAGACATATAATTGACTCAGTTGATTTTATTATTATTATTATTATTATTTTAATCTTGAGTCATAATATGGTGGAGGACATGGTTTTATAGAGAGTAACACTATCAGCACTCTTAAGAGGTTAATTCATTAATTGATGATGTCATTTATTTGCATGTCTATGTTGTTTTTGCTCCTGGTTCTGACAGGCTTGATATCTGTCACACTCATTTTATAAATGTTCCTTGTTCGGTACAAATTAACCTCAAAAGGCAAAACTTCTGGCATAATGTTGATTACCACAAAAATTTATTTCAGTTTATATTTTTTTGTCTGTCCTTTTCTTTAAAAAAAAATGCAAAATATTGGGTTGCACTTACAATTAAAGGGAATGGGGCCAATCTGTATATGTTAAAATACTCACTGTTTTAAATAGTACAGCCACAAAGCATAACAATATGTCTGTTGACGTATATGATCAGACATATGTGATCCTGTATCCAGTTTTATCACTTTGTTGCCATGACAACCCTAAATTAAAGGTGGTACAGAGGATCTTTTCGTCGACTGAGTTTTTGAAATGAGCGCATGCGTAAGAACAACCCCCCTCCATTTCGAGTGTTTACCACCGGCATTCGCTGTGTTCTTAAGCCGGGCACACATTTAACGACTAGCTAAAACATTCTAAGACTGTGCTCAACATACAGCGATTGTTTCCTGCTCCTGAAGCAGATTTATATACTTTCACATGGAATTTGAACACCGACTGTAATCGCAGACTGAACGCAGCTGGCTCTGACTGGACGCGTTTGAGCGTGATCAGTCATAAGTATCAATTTACATTCATAATCAGGCTTACAATCGACTTAAAGCCTCGCACACACTTAGTGGATTCATTATGTCGGACTCACCGCAGGGAACTCATAATCTGCAGTTGTTACTCCTGTCTCCTGACAAAAACATTGCATGCGGCGGCTGTGGAGTGTGGAAAGTTACTGGAGCGCGCACGTCTCTCACAAGGAACGTCATGGCAGTGATTGACAAGCCAGAGGGACAATCGTTTACGCGATGATCGCTTAACGATTGGCTGATGTTTTTAAGGCCCTACCTCGTGCACAGATGATGTATACTAATAATATTCCTTTCAGTGCACCTAATAAATAGTCTTTTATCAGTTAGTAAAGACAGTTTCAAGTAATATTGCAAAAATGCATAAAACAAAACATCCTCTTTAGCACCTTTAACCACAAAAATAGCAAGAACAACTTTACAGCTTTACAAACACATAAGCTTTAACAGAAGATGTCATTAATTGCTTTTAATTAAATTACAAGTTCACATTTCTGTTAAAATCCTTCAAAAGTTGGCCCCATTTTCAAGTGCCTCGTCGTAAATTTGGTTTTTGCTTTCTTTAAAGAAGACAAGTCGAGTTTTGTTGCCGCTGTTGTTTTGTTTTGTGGTAATCAACATAATGCCACAAATGGCAATGACATTTTTCCCCCCATTAAATCCATTTATTTAAACACCACCCTGACTATTTTCTAGGCTCAATAAATGAGGAAAAAAGAGTAAATTGTGTGAATGTTGTTAATTTTGCCCAAGTATAGATAGACCAAAGAACAAGAATCACACCATAAAAACCAACCCTTTTTTGCAGACTACATCTAGCTGTTCTTCACAGGTGTTCTTGTGACTTTGCCATTCACACACCCTGGGAAAAAAAATGATAATGCAAAAAGTACAAGCTGAAATAATAGAGGGCCCAGGATAGATCCTTGAGGAACACCACAGTGCACAATCTTTCCCTTTCTTCCATCATTGTCCCATGTGGTGTCATTTGTTTCTTGTGAAGCCTAACATAAAATAACACAGGATATGCCAGGCTGTAAACAGAAATACTCTCGCTGTGTACACTTGAATTTACTGGGTAGTATGAATGAAATTCGGACATACTACATCTGTCATGTGACCTATGGTGTCAGTTGCAGCACTTCACTACCATTCATAAATCCTCTTCCATGGCCTCATGGGATAGTAAAGTGTCCACTGAATACACACTTCAGAATCTCTTAGAATTGTGAGACATACAACATGCTTTTACATTCAAGTTCTACGCTTACACGCTTATAGACACTCAAAGGTGAAGTTAAGTTCTAAATTCTAATAGCAACAAGAAATCTAATTAACTTAAAATTCTGATAGAGTGCAAAAGATCACGAAGAGCATTCAACAACAAAAAAAAAAACTGGGAAATAAAATAATGCTTATAAATGTTCAGTGGGTCTATCTGGGTCAAACTAACCCTCCCTGGGAGTGTGCTAATAATTAGGTGATATTGTTGTAAATAACACCATCCTTAGCAATTAGCATAATTACTTGCCGCTTTGCAGTGATTGAATTGATTAAAATGCTACCACTCAACCTTTTTCCCCTTTCTACATGCTGAGTGTTTCATTTTAACTCTTCAAAGAGAATATTTGTTGCATTTGTTATTTTACAAATATCTATTGCTGCTTTTTTATTATTATTCCAGCTCAGACAGCCCTCCACAGTATTAAAACCATATCTCTTAGGAACAATAACAAGGAATATTTCATTTATACAATTTCCATGAACTCTCCATGTATCAATGCACAAAGAAGACATCACACTGAGCATGTTGTTGAGGTTATAAACACCATAAAATATAACCTTGCTGATTGTTTTTGACCTGCTGTGTTTTGTTTTAAAGAAACAGTGTTCCATTTAACACAGATTCAGATTGATACATGAATATGATAGTTTTAGTTCTACAGAAGCAGTAATACTTTCAATGAAGCAATCTTTCGATTTTTAATTATTATATTTGTATTTATATTGTTCTTATTATGATATATCTGCACCCATCAGAACTCTGTGAGATAAAAGTCAATGGTCGTCGATTAGAACCATTATATCCCAAATCTGGACTTGTAGTTCATAAAGCTCTGTATGCTGACCACATGCAAGTTTACAAGACTGCACTTTCCACTGCGGAATCAGATCATTATGGTAGTTTAATTGGGTGTGGTGTGGGAAACACAAAATCCATTTTCTCTGTGGTTAACGCTATTTTAAAGCCACCTGATTCTTCTAACTTTCAGATATACTCTACAGAGTCGTGTGAAGCATTCATGCTCTTTTTTAATAAGAAAATTGAACATATCAATCAGCAATTAGTTCCACCTAACCCTGATTGTAACACATTTCATTCTAGCGCAATGCCATTTCCGTTTTCTTTTTCTTCTACTTTTAAATTTTCAACAGCTGAGGAAATTTGTTCCATTGTACAAAAATCTAAATCTGTCACATGTCAACTGGACCCATTACCGACTCATTTGGTTAAAGCTGGTTTACCTTTTCTTTCCTCTTTAATCACTGATATTATCCATGCTTCGATTCTTTCTGGTACTGTCCCTATTGCACTTAAAATTGCTGTGATAACACCTATTCTCAAGAAACCTTGGACAGACTCAAAGAATTTTGATCATTTTTGTCCCATTTTGAATTTGCCATTCTTGTCAAATTCTTGAAAAAATTGTTGCTCTCCAGCTCCGCGGTCATCTTTCTTGTAATAGTTTATATGAGCAGTTCCAATCAGGGTTTGGTTCCCATCACAGTATTGAGACTGCACTTGTAAAGATTTCCAATGATCTATTACTAGCTGTTGATTCTGGTCTTTTATCAATACTTATACTTCTCAATCTTAGTGCAGCATTCGATACCATTTCACACTCCATACTCTTAAGCAGATTGGAATCTATTGGAATTACTGGTGTGGCTTTAAGCTGGTTTCATTCCTATCTCAAACCGCATTCAATTTGTGCAACTTAAACATTTTAAATCAAAACCCACTTGTGTTGTCACTGGTGTTCCACAGGGTTCGGTCTTGGGACCTCTTTTGTTTCTTATCTAGCTTTTACCAATTGGCACCATTTTTAGGAAATATGGGATCCATTTGCATTGTTATGCTGATGACACCCAACTTTATCTGTCTTCTAAACCTGACTCAAAGTTTCCTCCTTCTGCTCTTGTTCGAGTGCTTAGATGAATTAAAAACTTGGTTTCAAGTAATTTTCTTAAACTGAATAGTAGTAAAACAGAAATTCTGCTCGTTGGTTCAAAACATACAATAGCTAAGTCAAATATTTCCTCTGTGATAATAGATCCTCTGTTCCTTTGTCTAATCAGGTTAAAACTTTGGGTGTCATCCTCGACAGAACTCTCGTTCTGCATTCTTTCACATTAGGAATATCAATCGCCTCTGTCCCGTCCTTTCACTTACTGTTTTGTGCTGGTTCTGGCTGTGTGTGTGTGACATTGATCCGTTTATAAGACCTTCCTCATGAGTGTGAGGTGTTTGTATTCTGTCACTGAACACTTTTAAAGTCAAAGACCGTATCATCTGTCCCTGGCGTTGTCAGGGCAGATTTCCCCCAATGTGTTTGATTCAGCAATAATTCATCTTAAACTCTGCCGCAAGTCCTCTGTGCCCTCCTGACCAGCTGGGGCTGCACTCCAATTACTCATAATGCTTCTACATGCCTTACGCTGAGAATTAAACCCGCTCGCTCTCAGAATCAATAGTCCCGAAGCACTGTACTGTCCTAACATGATAAATTATGCACTTGCTAGTTAATTTGCCAACAAATGGATTATTGGCATTGGTTTTAGCAAAACTGAATATACGGTTTCTTATGAATACAAATATGTGTGTGGAAATATGATCCTAATAAAAGATAATTTCTAATAAATGCTGATCTAACTATACTTCTTGGAAGGCCACTTAGTCTGCTGCCATAATATCCAACATTACCGTCTGATTTTTAAAATGAGTATTGGAGCATTGCTCACAGTTGTGATTTGGGAGATTATTCATGTGATCTCTCATTGTTTCCATACCTAAACACTCATTGTTTTGATATGAATCACTATTTTTATTGCCCAAACTAAGGGATATGGCTTTGCTTTCTATATTTGTCCTTAGACATGAATGAATGATATGAAATCATGCACCATATTTATCTCGTCTTTATTTACACAGGTCTGTACATAAAGTGGAAAAAACCTAAGAGAGCGTGGAGAGAGAGAGGATTTGAGAAGATCACAAGCAGCGGCTCAGATTCGGATGCCCAAAGCACAAGTGCTGTCCTCAAGGCAGATACAATTGATACATTTTTTGCATATGATAAATATAACAGTATCCACATAGCAACGCTCTAGCTGCAGTTTTGCAACATTCTAGCAACCACATAGCAACACTCTGAAAGACTCAAACTTCAGCAGAACAATGACACCTTTGTCTTTTTAGAGCTGCTTTACTGCAGAACTGCGACCATGAATCATTATTTTCCTGATATCGCTGTAGAACTGCTTTGAAACAATCTGTATCAAATACAGCACTAGATAAATAAAGGTGACTTGATTTTACTTAACCCTAGCAACACTTTAGCAACCACATATCAACACTCTGGCAACAACTCAGAACACCCTAGAAACATTCTAGTAACCACATATTAACTCTCTGGCACACCCTAGAAACATCCTGGTAACTACATTTAAACACTCTGGCAACTAACAAGAACATATCAGCACTCTAGCAACCACCCAGAACACCCTAGAAACACCCTAGCAACCACCCAGAACNAAGTAGTTGAAAACATTAGAGATATTGTTAGTAATCAGCTGGACAAAATATATAACACTAGCCTAGTGGTTTTTGGATATTTTACTGCAAAAATATTACATATTGTACCTTTAAACTATAATTAATTGGTCTCAGTAAATTTAGTAACTGTTTATAATTCAGTGTATTACAATTGTATCACCAACTTCCTTAAAAGAACAGTATGATTGAAATGTGTGTAATCTAATTCATAAAATATGTTTATTCTTTTGGCCTGACTGTTTCTAGACTCGTGTTGCTTATCGTCTGCACAGACAGAGAGATCAGAGCATCATAAAATGACCACTACCCAGCCGGAATGCTGATGCCATCACACCCTCAAATATGGCGAGTTCAAAAATGACCCTCAACCCTTTAAAATCATCCGTTTGCCATTTGATCACCCAGAAGATGTCCTGACAGTTCACAGGTCAACATCGCTATTCAAAATATGCGGACAAAGGTCATTTCGATCCCCGGAGAATCAACAACAATGTCAAAGGTCTTTGGGGTGATACTACAATCACCCATGGTTGGGGGATGGGGAAACTTCGTGGGTGGTCCGTGGGGGAGGGGAACGACGTGGGTGGCCCCCAGAGGTCAGAAAGGTCAAGTCATCAATCAAGGGTCATCAATCATTTTTGACATAAGCACCATCATATTACTACTAAGAACATATCAGCACTCTGGCAACCACCCAGAACACCCTAGAAACACCCTAGCAACCACCCAGAACACCCTAGAAACATCCTAGTAACCACATATTAACTCTCTGGCACACCCTAGAAACATCCTGGTAACTACATTTAAACACTCTGGCAACTAACAAGAACATATCAGCACTCTAGGAACCACCCAGAACACCCTAGAAACACCCTAGCAACCACCCAGAACACCCTAGAAACATCCTAGTAACCACATATTAACACTCTGGCACACCCTAGAAACATCCTGGTAACTACATTTAAACACTCTGGCAACTAACAAGAACATATCAGCACTCTGGCAACCACCCAGAACACCCTAGAAACACCCTAGCAACCACCCAGAACACCCTAGAAACATCCTAGTAACCACATATTAACACTCTGGCACACCCTAGAAACATCCTGGTAACTACATTTAAACACTCTGGCAACTAACAAGAACATATCAGCACTCTAGCAACCACCCGGAATATCCTAGAAACACCCAAGCAACCACCCAGAACACACTAGAAACACCCTAGCAACCACCCAGAACACATTAGAAACATCCTAGTAACCACATATTAACACTCTGGCACACCCTAGAAACATCATAATAACCACATTTAAACACTCTGGCAACCAACAAGAACATATCAGCACTTTAGCAACCACCTGGAATACCCTAGAAACACCCTAGCAACCACCCAGAACACCCTGGAAACATCATAATAACTACATTTAAACACTCTGGCAACCAACAAGAACATATCAGCACTCTGGCAACCACCCAGAACACCCGAGAAATGACCTAGCAATCAACCACAACACCTTAGAAACACCCTTGCAACCACCCAGAACACCCTAGAAACATCCTAGTAATCATATATCACCACTCTGGCAACCAACAAAAACATATCAGCACTCTGGCAAACACCCATTACATCCTAGCAACTACCTAAAACATCCTAGCAACACCCTAGCAACCACAGATCAACACTCTAGCAACCACACAGAACACCTTAGAAACACCCTAGCAACCACCAAGAACACATTAGAAACATCCTAGTAATCACATATCAACACTCTGGCACACCTTTGAAACATCCTAGTAACCACATTAAAACACTCTGGCAACCAACAAGAACATATCAGCACTCTGGCAACCACCCATTACATCCTAGCAACTACCTAAAACATCCTAGCAACACCCTTGCAACCACAGATCAACACTCTAGCAACCACCCAGAAAACACTATAAACACCCTTGCAACCACCCAGAACACATTAGAAACATCCTAGTAACCACATTTAAACACTCTGGCAACTAACAAGAACATATCAGCACTCTAGCAACCACCCAGAAAACACTATAAACACCCTAGCAACCACCCAGAACACACTAGAAACATCCTAGTAACCACATTTAAACACTCTGGCAACTAACAAGAACATATCAGCACTCTAGCAACCACCTGGAATACCCTAGAAACACCCTAGCAACCACCCAGAACACCCTAGAAACATCCTAGTAATCATATATCACCACTCTGGCAACCAACAAAAACATATCAGCACTCTGGCAACCACCCATTACATCCTAGCAACTACCTAAAACATCCTAGCAACACCCTAGCAACCACAGATCAACACTCTAGCAACCACACAGAACACCTTAGAAACATCCTAGCAACCACCCAGAACACCCTCGTGTCGTGTTGTTATTGTACAGCTTTCCTGTAGCTCAGTGGTTAGAGCATGGCACTAGCAATGCCAAGGTCACGGGTTCGATCCCAGGGATTGCACATACTCAGATACAAATGTATAGTATAATGCAATGTAAGTCGCTTTGGATAAAAGTGTCTGCCAAATGCATAAATGTAAATGTTCTGAATTGCATTCACTAACATTACAAAATTCCCTAGAAAATGAGATGCCACAACTCTATTAAAGCTACTCCCGACTAATTCTCTCCACCCAAACAAACTTCCTATAAATCGACTTCAGCATCATTTAAAGTGAATTAATATTTGCACACATTTCACATTCCCATCAGCCGTGTGCAGAGGAGGCGGTGGAGTCCTCTGGCTTTGATTTAACTGGAGTGGGCAGGACAAGTGAGCATGGAGCGAGTGGACGGGGTGAATATTCACAGGCAGTGTAATTAACTAATGAGCACACGCCCCTGTGAGCCCAGACATGACTGATGGCCAGCCTGATTGGCCGAGATGTTGGTAAGAGGGAAGGTTGCTCAATAGGCCAGTGCTAAATGACAAATCGCTGCTCTGTTGTTTCTCTACATTTACTAGAACCAGACAATGGGAAACGATGTGGGGAATTGAAGCTAATAAAATTAAGAAAACATTTCATTGTTCCAGCCGATTCCGGAGAGTGTTTTAAGGCATCGCAGCCGATGGGTCAAAGTCTGGTCCGAGGGCCTGTTTTGAATGCGTCACCATCATCTCCGCTCCTCATCTGTGAAGCCCAGGGTCCAGACATGGGCATGTTTTCACGGTGTTGTTGGATTATATCTGACATTTGACTATTTGGACTGAAGCTGAACCGAACTCAGTGTCTTGAAGGCACTACTGAGTGCTTGCTAAACTTTTGGGATACGATATTAACCATGCATTTGTGCACCTGAGAGTACAGCATATGTGTAAAGGTTAGACGGGTCACTTGTTGACATCTGATAACTAGTAATGAACCGTGACATATACAAGGTCGAACCCCCGTATGGCCAACAAAATGTTCTTTTTTTTCCCCAGAATACGGTATTTTTTCTAGCTTAGGAATGGAAATATAAATGAGCAGAATTTGTCAAACATATGATAGAAATTCCATCCAACACAGAATTCCAATCGAGGGCTGATATTTCAAGACACACTCAAAATGACGGCGAGTAAAAACCCAATTATTCCCAGCTGTCACACTAACTCACCTGTGACAATCCCCCAAAAAAATGGAGGCGTCAGATGAAATATTGTGTTGCTTATCCTGCCAACACTCCGACCCATTTGTTTTAGACAAGCTGTATAATGAGAGAGGGTCTCCTTCTCCCTCGCAGTATCCCACCACTAATCATATGCGTAAAAATAAATGGCTCAATATGCTGGGGACTTTGTTGACTGCTAAACGGCTTAAATTTGCCAGGTTACAGATTACACATGCAGTAGGATGAGTGTAAATACGTCTTGACATGTATAAGAATGTGAGGGAGAGCAGGAGGCGCTGGAGAGGAGGTGTGTGTCAGGCAGCATTTCACAAATCAAATGTTTCTCCGAAACGGATGTACTACAAATCCAGTCAAATAAGAATCAGCACAGCCACATCAAACTTATTTTACTTGGTGACCTACTTCTGAGTGAAACTGAATATTCATAAATAAACAAATAAATAAATTCCATTTTGGCTATTGGATGATATTCAGCAATAGTCTGTTCGGGCTTTGTGACATCAAGTTACATCGATTTTGATTTGAAATTCAATAGTTGTACAAACAAAAATTGTCTCAAATTTAGCCTTTCTTGGAAAACTTTTGCATGCAGGTTTATAGTTTATTTACAATGCACATTTATAGTAATTTACAAAGGAAGGAAGAAAAATAAAACACATTTAAAATAATTCATGAATAATGAATAAAACTTACTATTATTATTGTTGATGATGATTATATGCACTAGTTGTTTATTTCCTTTTTTAAATTATTTTAAAACAGTTTTGTCTTGTTGTTTTAATAATAACATAACTGTTTTAAAATCAGTTATATTTTTATGAATAGTAAAATTTAAAACCATTTAAGAAAAATTAATAAAACTAAATAATAATAATAATTAGTAGTGGTTTTATTCCTTATTTTTAAAATATTATTATTATTATTATATGCATTAATTTTATTCTTAAATGATTTTAAAACA
>RJVU01068486.1:471534-482497 GCA_003731715.1 Anabarilius grahami | reverse complement strand
ATTCATATTTATGTTTTATTTTTTATTAATTCATTAGTGACCACATCTGGTGTGTTCTAAAGAAGAAGAAACTTCTGTAATAGGATGGAGACTGCAGTAATTGCACCACATGATCATTTACTCTCCCTCATGTCATTCCAAACATGTATGACTTTCTTTCTTCTGCGGAACATACAAGACTATATTTAGTTCTTTTATAAAGAATGTATTTTCTTCTTCTTTCTTCTTTTATGTTGCACAGAAGAAAGAAAGTCCACAGGTTTGGAATGACAAGAACTATCCCTTTAAAGATCGTTATTTTAGGCCTGATCTAGCACAGGATTACTCTCACAGATAATGTTCACATCCACCAACCACTCATATGTAACACTAGGGCGTAAAAGTATAGCTCAAAGATTGAGATAAAAGGTATAACAACTATGCTTAAAGGAGCAGCTTGTAATTTTAAAATAAAATGGCTGTATTTGACATTGGCGATGTGTAGTCTTGCTCCTCGACGGCTGCATCTGTGCTTAGTAATCAACACAACAAGAGCTTTCTCTTGAGTTGACTTTCAGGGCTTTTGAATCTTTCAACAATGTCAGATGTGCCGAGCATAATTCAAAACATTACTCTGTGTGATTTCCATCTCACACATTCATATTTGTATGTTTCTAACAGCATAGATACCAATGCATGTATAATGTTGACCCAGTATCTATTTTAAAACTTTGATGCATTGGTTTGTTGAATCAAAGCACATCTTGATATAAATCAAAGATAGACATCAGTGTTCGAGTTTACCCTCACTTTTTTAGGACATCCAAGAGTTTCGGACAGCTTGACATGCCCTAATGCACAGATATGAAGAAAATGTATGCATACACAGTTTTTCCTCCATGACAGACTGTGACAGACATTAATCAATAGGGTATTAACGGGGCAGTGCATCAGCGGCGTCCGCTCGCACCATCAATCAGCTCCTCTCTCCCATTTTCACCATGCACCTTTTATCATTTTCACACAAGTGGGACTCCACACCTTCACAGATCCTGGCCGAAAGCAAATAAGGAAGATAGGGGGGGAAGAGAGTAAACGGAGAAGAAAAATAAATCTACACCTGACAAGACCTGGAGCAGCAGCTAAAAAATAGCCGCGGCGTCAAAGAGCACCAAGCCAGGGCGCTTTCTCTCATTTCTGCGAGAGGAGATGATGAGCTGCCCCCGCTTTCATCACTCCGCTGGGGCGTTCGTGAAGAAAAGAAGTTCCCTTCTTGATTGAGAGATGCTCTGCCAGATAACACAGCCTTTGTATTACTGCACTAGCAGGGCAGCCTGCGAATACAAGGTCAAGACCTGCAGATGTAGGAGGCTCAAATGCAGCCTTTGCCACTCTGTTCAGCGGGGCTTTGATTTGTTTTGATGTATAATTTTGGTTCAGTGGGGCTGAAACAACACGTACTGTAGGAGACACTGGACTTGACTAAAGTCAGCAAGAAAGGGAAGTTGTTCTAGTCTTTTCTTCTCTATTGTGCCATATTTCTGAGTAAAACGGCTTTGCAAACAAGAACAAATGTAGGGCGGGGCTTGATTTTGTCTGTGGGGAATTGATTGGATGGTTGTGGTTTGCTATTGGTGGATCTCGTGTGAGTGACAGGTTACCCCGCCCTCGTCATCAGAGAAGTTATTTTCACAATTTTATTATATTATTCTTTATTATTGGTTTTATTATTCATACAACACTAAATAAGTGTTAAACTGCAAATGTAAGGTTAGAAGGCTACACATAATATGGAAATAAATGATAAAAATGCTTCAGATAAATAAAGTTTTCACATTCATTTGAAATTGTCCTGTGACAATTCTAAATCCAATCACAATAGTCCCTTACAGACTCGCAGCTAAATGCGACAATGGCATGAAAAAACTCACTAACATTTTTAGGTAGATTAACACAAACCCTGGGAGGAACAAAGACTCAACTGAGACATTGAATCTCCTTGGGCTGAGACATATTTAAACAATATTATACAAAGCATACATACATTTCAATTCATTAGTTAGCAGTAAAGATGGGGGGAAATGCACAGCTAAGTACTGGCGCTACATAATAATCCATAATAATCCTCATAAAGTGCATGCTTTGGAATGAATATTAGGAGTAGAGGTGAAATAGGACGGTGGATATACACAGTTACTTGTAGGAGGGATTGTTGGCTGAGTTAAGCTCAGTCCAAGTCTTATGATCCCTGTAGCTTTAAAGACGTCCAGCTCAAAGGAAATGTATAAGAGGTCACTATGTGTTCACCTTAACCTTTCCATCCTCGTCTCAAGTGCCAGACAGATAGTGGAGCGAGAAAAGGTCAAGGAGCCTGAGGGGTACAAGCTTCCCAATTTTCCTACACTGGAACACAAGGCCATCCCTGTGTGGAGCAGTACACAGTTTGGCCTCCAGCGTGTAAACTTGAATTAAGTGGGTACGTTTGTGGCTGCTGATGATGAAACAGACTGAAATTTTTATTGTTATTCACTGGAAACACCAAACTTTAGAGGCGTTGCATCAGATTGAATGTCACTCAGCAGCGGCTCGTCTGTAACACACCTGTGTGTTTGTGCCCCGCCAAAATATTCATACACTTGAACACAACTGTATATAAGCCGAATCTTAAATGAACTCGTAAATGTGTTCAGTTTTATTCAACAAATATTTTTTAGTTAAAAAATAGTTTCTAGCCTATTATAATACATACTGAAATGTAGCGCAGACAGGTTGGCTGCTGTATGTAATGATTGTACTTCGAGGGGCAGAGGGTGCCCGAGCTCAACGGCGCCCCAATGTATTCCAATGTAAATCTGTGGTGAAAAATGGAAATGCAGTGCTAATTGAGAGCCGTATGCGGTTACCTTTTGGTTTTCGTTAAGCCAGCTCGGGCATTTCCGATGAACTGTTAGCTGATCATTCTGTACTCGCTGTACATCGACACAAAACCATCAATGTTTCACTTTTTTAATGTTGTATTTGTTAATGCAGTTATCACACTTACCTAATTTGCCAATAAACCAGTTTTATTGATTGCAATAAAGGCGATGACCAAACATTATTTTTTCATCCTTCTGAGATTGTCTCCATTCGTAAAACCGAATGTTTCAAGATGTAGGAAATCCAACATTTGATAGAAAACACTTTTATTTAAATATAAAAAAGACATTGATTATAACCATCAGATGGCGGCAGAGGAGCATTTATTGGCTCATATTTGCCATTTCCTGTAATAGTTTTTCACTCAGTTTCACTTTTGAATAAATATTAAACATTATAAAATCGCTAGGTTTAAAATACATTTTGTCAAGGTGAAGTATACGGTGGCCGAGAGAGCTCAACGCGCTGCAAATGAAGAAAACGCATGCAANGCTCGGGCATTTCCGATGAACTGTTAGCTGATCATTCTGTACTCGCTGTACATCGACACAAAACCATCAATGTTTCACTTTTTTAATGTTGTATTTGTTAATGCAGTTATCACACTTACCTAATTTGCCAATAAACCAGTTTTATTGATTGCAATAAAGGCGATGACCAAACATTATTTTTTCATCCTTCTGAGATTGTCTCCATTTGTAAAACCGAATGTTTCAAGATGTAGGAAATCCAACATTTGATAGAAAACACTTTTATTTAAATATAAAAAAGACATTAATTATAACCATCAGATGGCGGCAGAGGAGCATTTATTGGCTCATATTTGCCATTTCCTGTAATAGTTTTTCACTCAGTTTCCCTTTTGAATAAATATTAAACATTATAAAATCGCTAGGTTTAAAATACATTTTGTCAAGGTGAAGTATGAAGAACTCACGACATCTCATGAAAAACAATAACTTTTCTTGTGGATTACACAGAAAGCGAGCAGCGCTCTCTCTTTATAATCACAGCAGTTGTCAGTCAGTGCAGCGCAAGATCAGTGATTTCAGCACATTTGTGAAAACTCACATTTTATTCAATGAATCGAAATAAAGTGCACAATCAATCTTTAATTTACAGTGTGTTGTCGCTTTTTTCACACAAAAGTATGAAAACTGATGGTCGAATTGAATTTTGCCGAGGAAGAACACTGAGACATGTCTTTTTTATGTCTTCTTACGTTTGAACAACTAAATTAACACTAGGCCTGACTATTTAAGTGACTATATTCTGATTATAAACTAAGTAATACACTATTGATGCTGTTAAATCTACTTCAGGACACTGAAGATACCGACACACCAACAAGTGACATTTCACCGGAAGTTTTCCAGCTGGATTATATTATTGCGGAAGTTCTTAAGAACGTTCTGTGCAGATGGTCAATTGAAAGCCATATGGGCATATATGTCTGCCCCACTTGTTTTTACATTACACATGTGACTTCATGCATTGGCAAGTTCATTTTCTAATATGAAACAACAGCAGGCCAAATTCTTTTATAAATAAATCACCATCAAATCATTGAAAGTATAAATCCTTTATTTTAAACGTGCTTTTAAATATAGATCTAGTGTGAATAACCTGTAAATAAATATCTAGTTCCGTCATGAAACTCTAGAGGGCGCAGGCTGACCGGTCCTTTACATGTCCAGCGATCACATCATTACCGGCACAAGCTGATTGGCCTCTGCTGATCCTGCAGCCAATGAGATTGCTTGCTCAACATTTAAATAGTGTGGTTCAGTGTTTGCTGTAATCTATCAGAGTTCCTCTGAACCCCTCCACCTCCCCAGCTCCACCTGCCTAGATCTGCTACAGGATTGATGTGTGTCTATTTATGCAGCAGCAGCAGATCTTACAGACTCACAGCAGCAATAATCAACAGCAGCAGCAGCAGAAAAAGCAATCTGGTCGAATGAGTTTTCAGCTACCTCTGGAAGTGGTCGAAAGTGGACTAGCTCAAAAGATTTTGACCATGTTTACGCCTGTATTTAGTGTTGTCCTCTTGTGATCAAATCAACCAAAATGTATCTTGATACCAGTCCTGGGGTGTGATGACAAAGTGATAAGATTTGCAGTGAATTTCAGTCTGTTCCTTACACAAAGCTTTTGTATAACTCCAGAAGACTTATGGATTGTGTGTTTTTGCCCCTTTCTTTAAACTGGCAGGCATGATGACTGTGAACTGCCATTGCATGGACATGAGTTATTCCACAGAATAAAGAAAATCATACGGTCTGGAACAACATGAGGGTGATTAAATGACAGAATTTTAATTTTTTTTGTCATTTGAAAGTGCAAATCAAGTATCATGATCTTTCTTTAAGTGTCATAAATGTAGAAAACATCTAAACAATATCTTAAAAGATTAGATGCACATCATAAACATTGTGAAAACTGCTGAAATCTTCTGAATGTCATATTGTCATAAAGCAGAGGTCTTCAACCCTGCTCCTGGGGACCCACTGTCCTGCAGAGTTTAGCTCCGACCCTAATCAAACACACCTGAACCACCTAATCAAGCTCTTCAGGATCGCTTGAAAATCACAGGCAGGTGTGCTGAAACAGGTTGGAAATACATTTTGCAGGACAGTGGGTCCCCAGGAGCAGGGTTGAAGACCTCTGTCATAAAGCATAAATATTATGCTTTATTTTCATTAATATAATATTCAACCCTGTTATCAAAATTGGGAACATGTCTAAATACAATGCAAAAGCCTAATTTGTATGCTTTCTGTTACAATAAATTTAAGTAAACTATAAAAATTAGATATAAAACATTTATAAAATAATAATTAAAAACTGTCATAATGTGAACCAGGCTCTCAGTTTGGGACAAAAGGTTGGTTTTAGTTATTTAACTAACTTTTTTTGAACTCATTTTTAATAAATTGTAACTTAAATTGCCCATGAATTAAAGACAAATGTCTTAAATGACTCGAGTAACAGGGTTGAAGTGTGAGCTTGGCTTCAAAATTCATAATACATTTGAAAAACATGCATAAAATGATTTCCTTGTCTTCCTGCCATGCTGTAGAAAGAGTCCAAATGAGGTCCAGTATTGGACACATGCATAGTTTTTAAGAAGAAACGTGGGATTCGTGGGGTCTTGCAGATGAAATTGCACCAATCCAGAGCTAACAGCCTGGTCTATAGCATGGAAATTTATGGTATTTTCCGCAGGGATGGCCGTCCTTTATACAACACAGACTCAACAGAGCCTCAGGAGGAGCAGAACATCCATTTCTGTGTGTTTGGGGGGCATCGTGTGGAAAACATCGCATCAAACGCAATGGAGACTCTGAATGGATACATAAGATGACACGGCATCTTACAGGCAGCATTAATATTTCAAGCAGCCTTTGCAGTTTTTGTTCTTCTTACTTAGAACTTTTTATTTAGATCTGAAAGACTATCAAGGTTAGCAGCATTTAGTGATTTAGTTTTAGCCCTGGTGTGTTTGAATTGTTAATGCCACTCTTAAAACATGACATGAAAGTCAAGACTTTGTGAACTGGTTTTCAGTCCAGGTTTAGCATTTTTTAGAAATTTTGGATTATAAAATGGGACAGAAATATTTTTGACATTCATTTGCAGCTTGTCAAAGAACAACTGCATGGCCTGATATAAAATCTGCATTCAGTAAAGCTCCTGCTACAGCAACTTAACAAGCTCTCACCAGCCATTAAATAATACACTGACAATGAAGACATTACTCTTTATTATTCCTCATAACTGATCTCAGATAGCGTGCACAATTGCTGCTTCAACATCATGGCTCCTGATGAAAGAATATATGAATAATTGCAGGCCGTGACCGAGACCACAATGAAAGAGACGAGTCCAGATAGTCCATCAGCCCGGCAGAGCCAGAAAAATCAAGGCCTTTGACTCTCTAACCAGCGGTTCTTGAGATCCGTTGCATACTCATCTAAGGGCATGTTTTATGGACATCTAACTTTTAGCCCCCCTAAAATAATGAATGCATTTGATCCGACATGAAAGAGACAGGAGGCCAGCTCTTCTGCTGGCGTAACGCAGACAGATAATTAACAATCATGTTAATGACGCATTTTCACCGCCCACCATTCACACCAGTCAAAGAGAACGATGTCTTATATATATATATATATAAATAGATTCTTTTACATGCTTTTTCTTGTTTTTTTAAAAATGGAATAATTATAATTAAAGCATAAATGTATGCATATTATATAACTTATTATATAACTATGCATATTACATATATAACTTAATATGCATTAATAATTATTTATTCACTGTTAAATTATAATGAAGTGTATATTGTGCCAAAACTTTTAAAAGATATTCATACCTTAAAGAGGTCATACAAACATGCAGACTTTATAGCAACATGCACCGGATTGTCTATAGGCTAAATATTGAAAAATACTCAAAAGTTTATTGATACTGATTTATTGCACAACTGGATCAACTATGCAATGGATTTATGTAGGACACTTAATTTCTTCTTCAAAAAATCACATCTATTCTCTCCACATCATCGCAAGATGGCGCCGCGGATGGCAGCCTCAGTGCTGAGCTCTTCAGTGTTTGTTCTGTTTTTGTTCGTTTTTCCTGTTTTTTGTTTTTCAAACACCATCAGTTTTACCAGGGATGAACTGCTGAACATTCGGCAGTACACACCACAAAATCTTTTACCGGATTTCGACTATTCAGATGTTTTGTTGGAAGTTGCAGTCGGCGCAGTGGCAGCGCTGTTAAGACGCTCCAGGAAGACGCGCAGACGGGNACCTTGTTTGGGTCGGAGTGGGAGTACTTTAGTCATGCACATTGAAAACAGAGAATTTCTTAGTGTTGAAATGTTATTTCTCTGACTCTCAATGCTAATTCCAACTCCCTATAGGTACAAAAAAGCTTCTAAGTCTTGCACTTACAGAAGTGAACAGGTTTTAAAAGCTGCTCCAACTGTGATGTTTCACAGCACGGCCTGCAGGCACTTACACTACACTCTGCTGTCCTATTACTTTTTTTTTTTTTAAGTATTAGAGGCACAAATATGTAAGACATTAAATATGTTATATGACATACGTTTCTTCTGTGCTCATGTTGTGTTTCCCTGTATCAAACACAAATCAGTTTAAACTGCATGTAGAATCCAGTATTTGTTTAAAATAAATTGCAAAGCTGAAATGAACAGGAGCCTCCTTTCACTGACCAATTGTTACTTCAGTTTTTAAGAGTTTCAGGCCTTATTTTGAAGCCCATTCATAAAAGTGCCTAAGCTTTTGTGTGAAGAAGATTTTAAGGCCCCTTGCTGCTTAAAGTGAAACTACTAACAAAGACGTAGTCACTGTAATGATTACAGTCATTTTCCCTGAACACTTAACCTAAAAGTATCCGTTTCTACGTCACATGAATTATTCATCGTCCGCTCACGCATCACACCCCTTACGCACCGTTAGCCGTCTTTCATATAAATTTGATGAGGCATCTCAATTTCAGAACAACAGCCTTTCTGGTGTAACTAACAATGGGTGGTGTTCTTGTGCAAACACACATGACATTAGAGGAAAGTTAAATGAAACAAGTTAAATATTTTATCAGTGCACGAGCGTTTGAAGCGTCACAGAATCCCCTACAGAAATCACTGCGTTCAGTTGTTTATCTTCAGAAGTGTGAGCTCTCTTATGTGTAATGGAACAGGCGGGAAAGCATTGTTTATGCTAAACTCACATTACTAATGGTTCTGCGTGAGCAGCGGAAGCAGGGGCTCGTTCTCGTGACATCAGGACAGACTGCGTTCACCACCAGAGAATAGAGCCGAACAGATCAAAAGATTAACTGTAAACATCACTGTGTTTTTGTTCTTCTTTAACAGTTGAGCTTTGTCACTGGCTGTGATTTAAAATGCATTTTTATTGTAAAACAGATAAAAGTAAGCCTGAAAGAAAGAAATCAGTTGTTATACAGCGCACAGCATAAATGAGTACACCCCCTCTGAAACTTCTGAAAGTCAGCAGTTACTCAGTTACTTTTAGACATGTTAGTGTTCTTTAGAGATATAATGTTCCAGCAAGACTGCTTAATCAATTACCAAAGAAGCATGTCAAAATTATTCAGGAAAATAAGATTTTCTTATCAAGGTGATAAAATGTTGTGTAGCAAAAATGAGTACACCCTCCTAAAAGTCACTAAATAAAACAAAATAAAATGTTCTGGTGTAAGTTTAAGGCAATGTTTGATCAACAGGTAAGTATGTTGAACCAAAACATTTAAAGATAAATAGATTTCTTGACAATTAAAAGTGTTATATAGCCCACTGAATCATTCTCAGACTTAATGCTGACAACAATGGAAGCACTTGGGAGAGAACTGTCAGGAGGCTTATTTCTTAGCACAGAAGAGGAAAGTGGTACAAGAGGGTTACCAAATCATTGTTTTAAGTGTGAAAATACAGCAAAAGTAACACAGAAATTCAAAAATAATGGACTTATGACAATAATCAGACCTTCATTTTAAGCTTTCATTTAGGGATGAGGGATTTTTTTGCTAGACAAAGAGCAGGAGAAATACCAAGCGTGTCTCAGAGCCAGCAAAAGCTATGAAAAGAGAGAGTGTTTATCTCACTGAGTAAGATGCAGCCTGCAGAAATAACATGCATGGTTGTTATTCTCACTGGAACTACCTACTGTAGCCAAAGCACAATAAAGTCAGTTAGCCATTTCCAAAGCCCATATTTACAAAATATAGATTCTGGGAATCAATACTCTGATCTCATTAGACCAAATAAATTATTTTGGATCTAACAGCATCCCAAATGTGATGGTGTTGCTAGAGGAGGAGTACAGTGAGAAGTGCCTGGTTCCCACAGTAAAGTTCAGTGGTAGTAAAGCTCATATATAGGGATGTATGAGTGCTGAAGGTGTGAGGGAGTTGTGCTTTATCAATGCTGTCATGAATTCCCACACCACTGTGTGATTTAATACACAAACTTGAAACTGAATATGTTACCCTTTCCTCATTCCCTGCATTTTTCGGCATTTTTCAATGGGGATATGCATTCTCCCAAGCTGAAAACCTTCTGTGGACATGTATTGCACTCAATCTTAACACTCTTAAGCACCTGTGGGGGATTCTGTAGAGACGAGTCAAGCAACACTCCTCATTTGAGATCAGGGCATTTCAGGAGCTCATCATCCAGGAGTTAAACAGGACAGATGTGACGATTTGTCATGAACTTGTTCACTCAGTGCCAAGAAGGGTCAGATCAGTATATTCAAAATGATAGAGGACATACTAAGTGCTAGAATATTATACATTTGTTGAATTAAATCTAGGGTGTGTACTCATTTCTGCATTTCTTAAACAAAATTGGCTAATTTACTTATTTTATGGCTATTAATGACATATATTTCTCAGTTTTTATTATGTATACACTCTAAAAAATGCTGGGTTAAAAACAACCCAAGTTGGGTTGAAAATGGACAAACCCAGTGATTGGGTTGTTTTGACCCAGCAGTTGGGTTAAATGTTTGCCCAACCTGCTGGGTAGTTTTATTTAACCCAACAATTGTTTACAAATTACTATAGGTCTGGCTTAAAATGAACCCAAAATAGGTTGGAAATTAAAAATCAGACTCATAATTACTAGAGGCAACAATAATAATCAAAAAGATGAGCATTTATTAATAAGCAATTTAATAAATGTTTTTTGTTTAAATATTATTCAAAAAAAATATCAATAAATGTTTGTTTATTAAACATATTAATAAATGTTAATTTCCAACATATTTTGGGTTCATTTTAAGCAAGAAATACAGTAATTTTTAAACAATATTTGGGTTAAATAAAACGTCTCAGGTTACGTATGTAACCATAGTTCCCTGAGAACAGGGAACGAGACTCTGCATTCGAAACGCATTGGGGAACGCCACGTGACCCAGGTGTCTGAAAGCACTATCCAAAAAACTCCAATTCCTATTGGCCGGCGACAGCCTATGACGTCATACGGCGCGACCCGGAAGTATAAAGGAGC
>RJVU01068486.1:460346-471468 GCA_003731715.1 Anabarilius grahami | reverse complement strand
AACTACCCAGCAGGTTGGGCAAACATTTAACCCAGCCGCTGGGTTAAAACAACCCAATCGCTGGGTTTGTCCATTTTCAACCCAACTTGGGTTGTTTTTAACCCAGCATTTTTTAGAGTGTATGTTTAATACATTTTAGTTTTGCCATCTTTCCATGAATTGTATTAGTGAACATAAAGAAAATACATCTTTTGTATTTGTTCAGAGGGGGTGTACTCATTTATGCTGTGCACTGTATATATTGTTTTCTATGTGAATATATTGTAAAATGTAATTTATTACTGTGATCAAAGCTGAATTTTGTCAGAGTGATGTGTTTTTGTTCATGTGTTTAGGTTTCTGGTATTGCCCCGTTAGTTTCCTTAGTCACATGCTGTCGGAAGCTTCCTTCTTCCTAATTCTGAAGATCTCGTCGCTTTCAAGTGCTTTGTTGTCAGAAAGAACGGGAATCATGGAGGACAGCAGGTTTAATCTTGCCTAGTTATTGGGAAAATCATATTCATCTACATAGTCATGATGATTTGCTGCTCAAGAATCATTTCTGATTATTATCAATGTTGGAAAGGGTCATATTTTTTGTGGAAACCGTGAAACATTTTATTTTATCAAATCTTATTGACCCCAAAGGTTTGAACTGGTCTAAGTTCACTATAAACTTTCTCCTGTTAAACATGACTTGCTCTTTCATCTCATGAACACAATCTCAAACTGTGCTATTCATATCCTGCTCTCGTGCCGGTGAATCCGGGACTGATTGATCACTACAATACTGGTTTCCAAACATAAAGAGGTTGGGATCTGCAGAGAACAGTGAGTGGACGAAAGGACGGTGTGACTCGACTCCTCGTCATCATGTTGCCGGCGGCGGCACACAGACAAATAAATAAGGTGGTGCTGTGTCATCTCCTGAGGCTGCATCTGCTAATTAACCAACTTACAAGCTTATTATTATTATTATTAGCAAAATTTTAAACAGTATCTCCTCTAAGGGCTTTAAAGCTACAACCACTAAACTCTGGTCAGACCTTCAGAATGTTCTTTTCTAACTGATCTGACAGTCTGTTAAACGTACAATCAAAACTGCATCTCAGACTTTCAATCAGGAGGTCAAAACTTTTCTACAATAAGACTTTGAGTATTTAAGCCGGAGATGAGAGGGTCTGTATCTCTTACCATTGGAGAAAGCGTAACGGCTAACTTAATCACGTGCGGCGCCTCTCAGCCTATATCGTGTAACGGCCTCTGGTACCGCCACAGCTGGAGCGTTAGCCTTAGTCATTACGCTTTTTTGGCTAAAGGTTGCAGGCTTGCCTTCCAGGGGCTTTGTTTAACCCTCTGGAGTCTGAGGCTGATTTGGGGCCTGGAGAAGTTTTGACATGCCCTGATTGTGCTTTTTTCAGTTGTTCATAAACATATTAATGACACAAGTGTCATTACACTGTATTCAGCATAAACTAGGCTACCATAATATGTGAGGAACATGTATGTACATGTTTGTGTTTTTGAAGGAATAACGTTTATGCGTGGTTATTGAAAAAACAAAAAACTTAAGTCACTAAAATAAGGCCAAAAAATATATATTAAATCTGTTTTCACAAGACTTCTGGGTATTGGAGGTTGAAGACTAGAGTTTTTGCTTCAGAATTATGTAAAAATTATCCTGCCTACTCCTTCATATAAAACAATATATTGATTTAGTTTTTGTAACACACTTTTTGTCAAGAAACACAGTATGCGTGGAGGCGTGAATCATCATGAATAATGGGTGATTCTCACCTGAGAAGACAAAAGAATCGCATAAAGAAGCTCTAATGAGCTGCATAATAATGAGCTCTTTCAGTCAGGTAGGCTGTGAAAAAAACAGCAATAATGGTATTCTATTATATACTTTAAAATATAATGTATTTCTGTGATGCAAAGTGTCTGAACAATTATGTTACCTCTATGGCATTTCATATAGCCTTTTAGTTTAAAAGCATGCACATTTGGAGAAATATTGATGGATTCTCATGTGTTTAAATCAATTTTCTATACAGAGGAGTAATATTTATTCAATATTTATTGTCATCACTGTGAGCGCTGGATGCTGTGTTTTCAATTCATACTTGCAGCCGGAGGGCGCTCTGTACACCTTTAGTCCACAAATTATATTAACGGCATGTCTTCTAGAGATCGCTAACCATGGCTTTAACATCCAGATAAACACTTTTCAAGACAATAAATACACGATTGAGACGATGCATACAAGTATTGTCTCTGAATTTGCGTCTGAATAGCGCTCGCTCCGTGGGCGTGGCCGCGTTAGCGAATAATGAGCTGAATCACGGACTTCTGACATGGCTCTCTTTTCATACAGATTACATAAACACAGAATGTTTGTTTTCGATTTGACTTACAGGATTTAAAACCTGACATTTCTACGTTTTTTTAGACATAAGTCTCATTTTTGTGTCATTAATATTCACTAAGTTACAGTTAATTATCTGAGAACTATCAGATTGGACTTCGTTCAGAGGGAGATGAGAGATCACGCATCATGTTAGTTTTCTTTATTTTACAAAAAGCACAACATTGTGTTTTTACTCTGAGTGTACACAAATAAAAGAAGACATTCTATAGTTTCAATTGATATAATACTGATGTCTCTATGACAAGAAATGACGGAGTATTTTAAGTCTGTTTTGCTGCAATGTGAAAAAATCCTACAAAACGCGCCGGCGCGTTACCCGACTCCAGAGAGTTAAGCTGTCAATGGCAAGAAAAGCTTAATGACTATCATAGGACAACATGCTAAATCATGCTAACAAACTGCTTATTAATGCTAACAATGTGTTAAAACATGCTAATCAATGCTAACAGCATGCTAAAACATGCTAGCAACATGCTAATCCATGGTAACAAAATGTAAATCATGAGTTGCGTCCCAAATTATGCACTATGCACTTATGCACTATCATGTATGAATTTTATACGTTTATTTTGTCATTAAACATTGGGGTCTGATAGCCCCTCCCCCTCCACAATGTAATTAAAGCTGCGTCAGCGTTAATTTAGTGCCTCGTCCGGTATTTAAAGTGTACTTTTTCTTTTTCGAATCTTCTGTGTGAACGCACTACTTGCACTATTTGTACTTAAAAACATCTTAGAATAGTGCGCAAGTACGTGAATTGAGACACATGTGTTAGCAACATGCTTATTTATGCTAGCAACATGCTAATTCATGCTACAAGTGTGCTAAAGAATGCTAGTGATGAGCCAAATCATGCTAGCAAACATGTTAATTCAAACTAACAATGTGTTAAAACATGTTAATAACATGTTAAATCATGTTAGCACTGTCAAAACATGCTAGCATTATGCTAATTAATGCTAACAACACATTAAAATGTTAGCAAAATGCTAATTCATGTTAACAAATGTTAAAACATGCTAGCAATGTGGTAAATCATGATAATTCATGTTAACAACAGGTTAAAACATGTTAGTAAACATGTTAAATAATGCTAGTACAGTTAAAAAATGCTAAGTGATGTTAGCAAAAATGCTAAATCATGCTACAAGTGTGCTAAAACATGCTAGCAACATGTTAATTAATGATAGCAGCACGTTAAATAATGCTAATAACAGGTTAAAATCATGCTAGCACTGTTAAAACATGTTAGTAACATGATAATTGCTGCTAGAAACATGTTCGTTCATGCTACAAGAATGCTAAAACATGCTAGCAACATGTTAAAACATGCTAGAAAAATGCTAATTCATGCTAACAATAGGTTAAAACATGCTACCGGCATTTTAAATCATGCTAGCACTATCAAAACATGCTAGTAACATGCTCATTCATGCTACAAGCATGCTAAAAAAATGCTTGCAAAATGTTAAAACATGCTAGCATCATGCTAATTCATGCTAACAACACGTTAAATCATTAGGAAAATGCTAATTCATGTTAACAAATGCTAAATCATGCTAGAAACGTGTGTGTGTTCCCTCGTTGTCCCAAACTTCAATTCAATTCAAACTTTAAGCTTGTCAAAGTTATTTCAAACTTTCAGACAAGGTTTTTTCACCAAGTTTGTGTATGAACTTCACACATCTAGGCACGCCAGAACCTTAGAAGATGGGACGCTGTTACAGGGACATGGTACATGCAAAGAGAACAGACCAACAGGGTGTTTGAACAAATAAACCTCAATGTGGACGACCTCAAGTTCACGGGATGCTCCATTTCAACTTCAGCTCCTATAACGAGACTCGGCAACGACCGCTGTGAAGCCGAAGGGGTGGAGGGAGAGTTCGCTGGAGCTGTTTTTGATGTTGCCTCTATGCCAAAATTTCCAGTCATTGTGACTGAAAAAGGCGAAGCCTCTCGTTCTTTGAAGTGAGAGGAAGCACTTTGCTGGGATTTTCTGTTCACCATTCAGTTTGATGCTGCTTTTTCACACACACAGCAGGGATCGTGATGTTCTGTTTAAACCACACGCTTGATGATGTAATATTCTGACCCAGTGTTGTGCCGAATTCTGACCCCTGCCAGATTATCAGCCAGTATGTTTGGGATTAGGAAACGATGTTGATACCGGCTCCCGAGGACAGAGGCGGTTTTGTTCTGGTCCAGTGGCACTTGTGGAAAAGACACTCCTGTGAATTACTGAAGAGTTTGATCAGGAGAAGGGAATGATGTACAGAGGGAGGGAGCTGAAGAAAAAGAAGGAGAAAGAAAACACACCGAGAGAATTCAGGAAGAGTCTTGAATGACCAGACTGCTCCCTAGTGGACTTTGTTAGACAAAATCTGGCGTTGCTTTTAAGGACACGATCTAATGTGTTTGACAGCAGGGAGGAAACAACCAGCCTACTGTTTATCTTCCTGTCAGTGTTATTGTTTTTAAATATGCACCTTTACTTGTGCTGTCTTCCATTTGAGAGCTTTTACGGCATGACTTTTCCGAAAGGTGTACTGCTTTTCAGAACCACATTGAGACATTCATACTAATAATGTAAATACAGCATATACAGTAAATCATTTTAGTCACAGGGAAAGTTTTGATGTGTTAGTGGGGAATATCAGGGTGATTTTGTTTCACCCCTCAGAATCTAAAGCTGCATTTGCACTGCAAGTCTTGATGCCCAATTCTGATTATTTGACTAAATCTGATCTTCTTTCAAAAGTGACCCATTTCCGATATCTGCATGTACACTTTACACTTGGCGAAACAACCCAAGGTAGATGTACTGACACGGAAAAGCTTTGGCTGAAACGGAAGTAAAAACGGAAAGGTTAATACGAAAGGTTAATACTCTTCTAAAAAGGAGGTTAAAAACAAACCAAGTTGGGTTGAAAATGGACAAACCCAGTGATTGGGTTGTTTTAACCCAGTGGTTGGGTTAAATGTTTGCCTAACCTGCTGAGTAGTTTTATTTAACTCAACTATTATATAAAAATGTCTATATGGCTGGCTTAAAATGAACCTAAAACAGGTTGGAAGACTTTTTTGAGTGTAGTTAATTTACATTTACATTTAAATTTATTCATTTGGCAGATGCTTTTATCCAAAGCGACTTACAAGTGAGGAATTCAACAAGCGAGTCGTCATGACGAGGCAAACAGACACAAGAAGTGCTCACAATACAAGTTTTAGGCAGTGCTCAGAGTATCATAAGCTACAACAGAGAGGGATTAAAGGAAGTGAAAGGATAGGATTAGGATTTCTTTTTTTTTTTTAGGATGAGGTTAAGTGCTCATGAAAGAGATGAGTCTTCAGCTGACAGTTAATAGCAGGCTTTTGCTTTCGCCATCTTTAAAGGTCAGCAAAACATTGGGTTGATTCTTCGTCCTCCATTGCGCTGTTGAAAAAAGTCATGTGATCGCGGTTGGCGTCCACAAAGACTATAGAATAACACAAGATGCATCACTTGTATTGTTTTGAACGGGAGAAAGTGCAATGCGCAATATGGCGGAATAAGTCCCGCCTTCTAAATAAGAGCCATCACATCACTGCAGCGGCCGTTAGAAGCTCCGGTTCCTATAGAAACAGTCAGACGTGCGCCTCTGAAATGAGACACAAGAGTCGCGCACTTAGGACTGCGCATGCGCATTAGCTTGATCCAGCCTGAAAAATACTGTTTTTTGTCAGAGAAACAAAAGTTACGAGACAGTTGTCAGATTTCATTGATTTCAAATATGAAATTTAATTGAAAGCTTGGCGAACGGCTTTGGAGAATTTGATGTTTCCCCATTCAGAGAGATAGAAGCTGCACTTGCATGCCTGAGGGGCGTTTCTAAGATGGCCGCCAAGTGAAATGACTTGTTTTAAAGGGACTTTGGTGTCTATCTGAGTTGACGTCATTCGTCACTGTCACTTTTTCAATGACATAAGACTTGCATTGATGGGAATATCCGATCTGTCCGCTTACATGGCAGACACAAATTCATATATCCGACCCATCTGAGAATAATCCTAGAAGAAGAATCAGAGAAGAATCCATGTGCTTTCTCCTGCTTACACATTCATGGGTCATATCCAATCTGTGCCACATGGGAGGAATCGGAATTGGGTCACTTGAACCATGTAATGTAAAAGTCTGTTTACACCAAGAATGGTAAATATATTTACGTCCACGTCAGCGCATGATAACGTTCTGTTTATTTTAAGCAGTTATCTCGTCTGCCGCATTAAAGTCAGCTGTTCTCTATTGTGCCGTATATATCCGAGTGAAACGCTTCTGCACCGATAAATCATTTAGAGTACACAGTGTCTGTGCCTGTTTTAAATCTGAGACTGGCACATTGCTTTGGCATCGGAGTAATTTGTTTTATTTTATCATTTTAAATTTTTCATGACTTTTGAATGACCATTGACATGGTGTAAACATGACTACAAGTTTCAGAAGCTGTGTGGATCCATCTTTCGCCTGCAGAGTCATGAAACAAAACTGCGCCGACTAGTGGCTGAGGTGGGTATCACCATCAGTACCCTGGAAATAGACCGCCGTTCAAAAAGATTAAATTAAATGAATAAAAATACCTGCTTATAATTCTGACGGCTAGAGCCATAAAAATCAAAAGCATGACGTCTATTGTCTTTCGTATTAGTCGGGTCCTCCGAACTACAGTAGGGTGAATGCAGGTAAAGTGGGCCACTTTTTGTTAAACGTGTAATTTAGATACCTAGATGTTTTTTTCTTTAATTAAAGACCATAGTTATGCTCTGAAAGTGTAAATGCATTGAGCACAATACAATCAAACTTAAACAGCCATTTCAGACATAGGCCTAATACTAATAACTGATTCAAGGTTAAGAGCACGTGCACACATAGACACAAAAGGGGGCTTGAGCACCTGCCCTTTTTCTTCCTCAAGAGAAAGTGCCCTTTTTTCTGGGGTGCCCTTTTTTTAATTTTGTTTAATAAATGAATATGTATTCTTTTTTGAGCACAGCTTCCCTGTCAAACAAATATATATACTGAATAAAATAATACTATATATCAGGTCAGCTTTGTTGATTTCAGATGCCCTCCCTCCGCGACACGCCCCATTTGCTGTTGGCTGACATCTTGTGACAACTATGCCCAAAGACAACAGCTGTCTGGCAATGAGAAGCGAAAAAGAAAAAGGCCTAGATGAATCCCGTGCATCTCTTTCAGGTAGCCTATGTATGTTCACAAACATGTGAAAGTTTTGGCTATTTAAGGCTAAGATTATTTAGCGACGCATTAATAATTTGACCACCAGCAACGCATTTGCCTGATTTGATAGGCGTCATATTATAATTTCAATTATTTATCTATGCTTTGCGTTTTGAACCATGGTAAAGATATCTGTAGGGCTGTCAATACCAGAAGTGGCGCATTCATAGACGCGGATCCATGAACCGCATTATTAGACCGTTTTCTAAGAATGCACGATTTATTAAAACCATTTAAAAATCATAATACAGCATTGCATAATCATTCTTAAACCTACGCTTACACAGGAGAATACATCAATAAATGTTTAAACACTCGCTCTGAGCGTGCATGTTTGATGTCCACATATTCTTGTTGAAAAAATTACAGTGGCTGTAGCATTTCTGTCATAAAGAAGCGGCCAAATATTATTGTTATTATTATTTAACTAATATTATATTTTTAATTATGTTGGTTGGTCAAAAACAAGGATTTGATCATGCTGTGTAACAACAACAATCACCAGGCTTTTGGCGCCCTCTGCAGGCATTTGTTATAATATATATTATGTACTTCTAACATTTCAGGGGAATGAAACTCTTGATGTGTTTAAATATACAGATTAGCTTGTTTTGGTTAATTTAGAAGAAATCTACGGATGCAAACAGATGGAGGGTGGTAGGCTTCAAACAAACACCATCTAAATGTGTATTTTGGAAGTTTTCTTTCAATTAGAGTAAAAGAAGACATGTAAACAAAAATAGACCAAAACCTTAAAATTGTCCAAGTATTCCAATAAGACCAAAAATTTTTAAACAACTTATTGATTTGTGCAAAATAAATAAATTATTTGTGAAACTTTGTCCCTCTCCTTGGTGCAGTCATTTATTCTAAATATATAGCTACTTGAAAATAGTAGTGTAGAAAAAACTAAAGAAGACCCTGATCTCTGTGTGAACTGATTATTTTGTAGAAATCTGTGGAGTATGAAACAACTATGAGTGTGAGGGAATTAAAACAAATTGGTAAGGAAGTCAGAGTTGTGTTAATACATTTAATGTTTTATTATTTTTTTAAATAATTATGAGAAGTGCCCTTTTTTTTAGCCTAAAACATTTCTGGCATTGTGCACTCAACATTTAAACATGGTAATAAATCTCATAAACTGAGATGCTGCTGAACTGATCTTTTGATTTTAGCCCAAATTCAGCTTAAACCTTTCTGTGTATTTATTCAAGTGTTTCTATGGTGGAAATAATTGAACGGTAGCAAGTAAGAATACAGACTTTACAACTCAGTTTGGCCCGGTTTCACAGACAGCCCACGTGAAAAAATACTATAGTAATTTAAAGTAAATACTATAGTGTTTTTGAACCATAATATAGTATACTGTATATATTATAGTATTTACAACCCTTTGTTAATGAATGCTTCTGTAGTATTAACTATAGTGATAAACTGTAAAAAAATACTGCAGTATACTTTAGTTTTTACTTCAGTAGTGTATTGTAGTATAATATACCCTATAGTTGTAGAAAACTTATATTACCACAGCAACTATATACCACAACAAATTAATTCAAGTACTTTACTACAGTATAGTTCAAAAACACTATAGTATTTACTATAAAATACTCTAGTATTTGTCATGTTTGCAAGTAGACTAAGCCAGGATTATCCCTCAGTTTAATTAGGATCAGCATTACTGTTGTGCATCTTTAGACAAAACAATGACACTGACATATTTTAAGATATTTTTGCTTTCAGTTAAAACAGCTCAAACCTGCGTTCCTTGTCTGTGAAACAGGGCATTAGTTCTATTTTAAGCTGTAATAGTCAGATATGGCCGCTAGAGGGATATGTTGCTCTTTTTACTAGGACAGCAACTCTTTTTCTTCTTCTTCACAGGTTGGATCTTCATCTGTCCTTACTGATTTAAATGCAATCATGTACATTGGCACTGAGCTACAAGACAGCTCGCTACATTAAATTAAGATTATTAAAATAAAGTTGTCCAACCAAATTATTCTTTTTTTATTTCTAAAATGAATGCCTGAATTAATTAATTTAGATTTTTGTAAGAATGCCATGGAATACTATAGTTTCAGCATTAAAGTGATTGATACATGCAATATAAAATAACATATATACATAGAAATACCAATGGATTTTGTTTAACTGAGCTTGATGAACAATAAGAAACAGGTTTTTAACGAGATTATGTAAATAAAAAGTCCAAACAATAGCGCATTCGCTGTTTTTAATATCGCAAGTTTAATATTTCAAACTTAGCTGTAAGCCTATTCTTACTATAATCAACATTAACTGAGCTCATGTCAGTAAATTCTGTTAAAGTCTGTTAGGAAAGTGTATAATAGATACACTGAGCTGTTCCGGTAACATATTTAGCAGTTTTAACACATCATGCTTAAGCCCTAAAAATGCTTTTAAAGAGAACAAAACAAGGCCTGAAACTCTGAAAACGGCCTTCATTAAAGACGCCTACACACTTGTTTAAACTAATGTAATTCCATTATTGAGAGAGTACTAGAGCAGGTAAATAAATAAATCATCGAGCTGTCGGGTCGAATTTAGCGGGAACATTAAAGCTTACGTCATTCTTGCGTGTTTGCGTCATGTCCGTAAACACTGAAAATAATTCCCCTGCTAATATACAGTATGTGAAGTGTGTGTGTGTGTGAGTGTGTGTGTGTGTGTGAGTGTGAGTGTGTGTGTGTGTGTGTGTGTGTGTGTGAGTGTTGATGAACGGCTTTGGCTTGTGCTACAGTAAATAGTGCATTATTTGAGGCTATATTCGGCAGGTCAGCATTGACACGGAGTCTTTGTTGTGATCTTTTATCTGTCAGTGGCTCTTGGAGCAGCAGGAGAGATCTGCTCTGATATGGCGATACACGGTAACCATGGCGATTCCTCAATCCATTAACATGCAATATTATGTTTCAACCGCAGATGGCGGTAGAGAATAAACAAATAATAGATCACAGGGTTGAATTCGGTGTAATCTGAGCTGTCACTCTGTGAGGTCTAGATGGTGTTTGTTTGAAGTCTGATAGAGGATATTTTCCATAACTTAAAGAAGTTTTTTCCTACAATAGCTCAATTAAAGCAGTCAACGCTGCACTTTGTCCTAAAATTGTGAAAATTGAACGAGGTTATTTATTTGTCTTCCTGTCATAGATGCATAAAAAAAAAATCTAAATTATGTAATGTTTTGGGTGTTATAATTCTACGCAATGTTCAGTTTTTGCAACAGGAGGAAAATCGTGCAGTAACAGCGTACATATTTAAAATAATAAACAAGGTTTTTGGTAAATACAATTAGTTCATTAAAATAATTAAAACAGTTTTACTACAAAAGTCATCGGATAATATGGAATACATCATTCAGTTTACCATAGTTTATTAGTGAATGTTTCTTATTATTATTATTATTA
>RJVU01068486.1:434227-450694 GCA_003731715.1 Anabarilius grahami | reverse complement strand
TTCTCGTAATTTAATGACTTTATTCTCGTAATTTAATGACTTTATTCTCGTAATTTAATGACTTTATTCTCGTAATTTAATGACATTATTCTCGTAATTTAACGAGTTTTTTCTCGTAATTTAATGACTTTATTCTCGTAATTTAACGAGTTTTTTCTCGTAATTTAATGACATTATTCTCAACATTTTATCTCGACTTTTTTCTCGAAATTTAACGAGTTTTTTTGTAATTTAATGACTTTATTCTCGTAATTTAATGACATTATTCTCGTAATTTAACGAGTTTTTTCTCGAAATTTAACAACTTTAATCTGGAGATGGTTTTATTTTTTTTATTATTGCTTGGCCCTAATCCTCTTCCGTAGATCACTGAAAGGTTCTTTGAGGAACACAAAACAGTTCTTCTATGGCATCACTGTGAACCCCTCTTCAGGAAGAGTGTGGTGTATGAGCAGAGCCTTCTGAAGGGCATCCTCTCTCTGGATTGGTGCCCAGGGTGTCAGTGGGTTAGTGGGCGTCCCGAGATTCACCCATGTGTGAACGTCTTCCTGTGCTGCTGGGAATTGAGCTCTCTGTGAGCTGTGCAGGTTCACGTTCAGGACACCGGCACTTGATGTATATCTATGGAACCTGATTCCACCACAGATTAAATGATAACAAAGGTAATTACGACTTAATCTCACAACTCTGATCTTTTTCTCATAATTCAGGGTTTATATCTCACAATTAAAAAATTTTTTTTTTAAAAATCTGAATTGCATGTTGTAAATTTGGAGTCGCAAGAAATCAGATTTGTGAGACATAAAGTTGCAATTGTGATAAAATAGTCAGAATTACAAGTTTATGCATCACAATTTTTCCTCAGACTTGTAAAATTTAAACTTACCATTCTTATAACTAATTATTTTTTATAAACAATTCCAATAAATATTAATTCTTATAAATAATTCTGAGTTTATATCTCACAATTATAAGAAAAAAACTCAGAATTTCAAGTTGTAAATTTGGAGTTGCAAGAAATAAAGTCAGATTTGCGAGACATAAAGTTGCAAGTGTGATAAAATAGTCATAATTACAAGTTTATATATCATAATTGTGACTTTTTTTATTAAATATAAACTTGCAATTCTTAGGGGAAAAAAAGTCTGAATTGTGAGATCACATTTACCTTTTTTATTTTCTTTTACGAAATAAGCTTCCATTTAAACCTGCTTGGACTTTTATGTTGTATTTCTAGTTTCCTGTTTCCTGTGTGTAGTTTTGTAGTCCTTGTGTTTCATTGGTTCCTCTTGATTGACACAGGAAACAGTCTAAAACAAACAGGGAACATGTAACAACACCAGAACGGCAACAAAAATGCTACAAAAATATCAAGTTTAATGTAATATATAAAAAAATATTTTTTGCAACCTTGCAAGATTCAGTTTTTCTTTTTAAAAATTTTTTTACTTTTCTGTTTCTTTGTCATTGTGAAATTTACCGGCCGCTTGTGAGTGGAGATCGTTTGTGCACCAGTTGTTTTTCAGTGTGTGTTATTTACACAATCTCATTATCGCACATTTCAGCCCCCCCGGGGTTTGGGATCTGTGCTGGTATCCATTTCTAGAAGAGCATTAGTGAAGGATGGAGCTGCTCGTGTCTAATAGTTTCATTCTTTCTTTCTACAATGAGTGTTTTTCAGAAAGATCGATGAAAGCGTCGTGCTCCACAACATTACAGCCCGAGGAGCATCAGCTGTGAATCTCAGATGGGACGTAATTCACTTAAGTCATGTAGATAACACTTCTGTTAGCTATGCAGGATACGTAATGTTAACATTGAGAGCGTTTGCTCGGTCTCACGGCATATCAAAGCCTAATTTATGTCGTTTGGCGATCGATGATTTCTCACAAATCCATAAATGTATTGTGCAGTCAGAAGAAAGCTTGAGGGAATATCAGTGTTCATTAACATCCATCACAGACGCAGGAGTTAGTTTCAGTGATTTGCTGTCATGTTTCGAGGGGTTATAGAGAGGATGTTAACGAAATGTGTTAGAAATACTCAATTTTATTGAAATTATTGATTTTATTAGGAACTGCAAACAAAGAGCTTCCACTTCAAACCTCCTATAATGTGTCTGGATGAATGAATGATGCTGCTGTTGTTGAACTTACAGGGGTTTAGAATAAAGAATATTCCAGGTTAAATACATGTTCAAAGTGCATCACAAAAAAACTGATCATAAAACATTTTGTTCTTTAAGTGTTTGCTTGTTTTTCATGAGGATTTGTGTAGATACCTTTCGAAAGTTTGAAAGAAATTAATACTTTTATTCATTAACGATGCATTAAATTGATCAAAAGTGACAGTAAAGACATTTATAATATTATAAAAAATCTATTTCAAATAAATGCTGTTCTTATGAACTTTCTATTCATCAAAGAATGTTGAAAAATAAAATGTATGATGGTTTCCAGAAAATATTCAATATTTATAATAATCATAAATGTTTCTTGAGCAGTAAATCATCATATCAGAATGATTTCTGAAGGATCATGTGACACTGAAGACTGGAGTAATGATGCTGAAAATCACAGGAATAAATTACACTTTACTATATATTCACATGGAAAACAGCTGATTTACACTGGAATAATATTTCACTGTTTTACTGTATTTTTGATCAAATAAATGCAGAGCAGAAGAGACTTCTTTAATCTGATTAACCAGGTAACTTCTGGATGAAACACAAGGACTCCAGAAATGGGTGTAATTCATTCTTTTAACATGATATGATTGTTCCTGCGTTACTGTAATCTGGAATATTGCTTTAATTCAAATGCTTTGGGTGTTTGCAGATTGATGTTTTCTGATCGCGCACATGTACTCTTGCTTAATGCAGCAGTGATTTTGATTGCATTCTTGCAGTTTACATGTTAATAATAATATCAATGTCAAATATCCGTTTTAACAGCACTGAAGGTTCAAGCTTGAGCGTCCAGCTGTCCGTCTGCTAAACTCTGGAGGTTTGTTTTATGCTGTTTCAGTAACTCCTGACCTTCTCCTCAGGATTTGATGTGCTTTGAGTCGGTGAATCATAATGCTGCTACACCTGTGTAGTGTGAAGGTCAGTGCTCTTCTTCATGTGACTCCTCCTTCATCACCACCATCATCATCTTCACCAGCGTTTACTCTTCATGACCAACAAAACTCTCACTTCTACGCTCTCATGTGAAGATTTGGATGGGTTTTGTTCATTTCACAGCCTGTTAACTGTCAGTGTCCCAGTGGTGCTTTTTTATTGCCTTGTTTCCCAGACACATCATTTAGTAATCATCATTAATTAGGTATTAATTGAAAGCTTAAACAGCCAAAATTCATCCTGTGAAAAGCATTGTTTTACCATGTAAACAGTACTTTTTTAGTGGATACATCAACTTCAAATTTAGATCACAACTTGGTTCTTTGATTTTATAGCAATTTTAGACTAAAATATGTATTTTGTACAATACATTTGCTTTACAGTAAACCTAAACTTACTCACTTTGACGTGCTGCAGTAATCTGTTGTGTGTCTCCACTCATTTTCTCCATAGGGAAATTGATTTTTAAAGATAACTTATAAATCTTTAAGGACGGCACTACTGTGAGCCACGAGGTTGTTAGTCGACGGTATTTGCTTCTGTTGAAGCCGTCAGCCCTCATTATTGCAACTTAGTTTTAAAATAACTGTGTTTAACAGCGGAATTCTTGGTGAAAAACTACATTACCCATGATGCTGTACAGAAAATCCCACCAATCAGTGAGTCAAAACAAGCAAAACACACCAAAAGATCTCATTAGCTCCGCCCCCTGCATGAAGCACTTCGAATGACATAATCGAGTCAATCTTTCTGCGCTCTCAAAATACTTAAATGTTTGAATATATAAGCATATTTTGCAATAAAGTTAAAATATATATATATATATGTATATATTCAACATTTTAAATGAGTACACTGTAAAAAAATATTGTTGATTTAACTTAAAAAAGTAAGTTACGTGGTTGCCTTAAAATTTTGAGTTCATTGAAATTATAAAATTTTGATTTAAATCAATAAAGGCGATTGGTTTAATAAATCACATTAATTATCTAAGTTAATTTGACAAAAGAAAAAAGTTGTGATAAATCATGAAAATATTTTTTACAGTGTAGTTTTATATTTCTCGATTGTGCAGTTTGCAGTGCTTCATGGGATTGTAGTTCTTTCCCTCGCTAAAGCTGTTAAGTACACAGTCTTTTATATTTTTCTCCAATTTTCAAATGCTTTTTTACTTCAACTCAAAGTTTGTAATGTTGTGATTCTCCTCGTAGCTGGTTGGTTCGGTTCATGGCTTTTTTAATTCTCTATGAAAGAAATGAATGGGAAAAAATACTTCTGGAACCAGCGCCGCTGAAAAAGTCGGCGGACACTATTGCACTCTATTACCAAACATTCATGAACTACAACCATAAGTTTAGATGCTCAGAAAGATTCAGATTCAATACTGACAAACACCTCAGATCATTCCTGGCTTTTCTACATGGATGAAAGAAAATAAAAATGATTTCAATGCTGGTTCAAGCTGGTTTATCCTTACCATGTCTTGGTAAAGCCATTTTAGCAACTTAAGTTAGTTGAGAAGCTCTGTGAAGACACTGTTCAGCAGGGAAGGAAAAGCTTTGCCAGTCCTGTCGGAAACATTTCCCGAGGAGATAAATGCTGTGTCATTTTGGGCATGTTTTTCTTGCTTTCTCTGACACTCCGTTTACTGTGGAAGAGCTCCCAGAGGCATTGCTATTTTAAGGTCTGTGTGTGTGTGTGTGTGTGTGTGTGTGTGTGTGTGTGTGTGTGNAGATGTGGGCTGTTTCGTTGTATTTCACCATGCTGATAATACCGAATACTTTAGGGAAAAACAGGGAATATTGTGAATCTCCCCTACAAGACGACTGAAGCGTGTCATTGTGCTTGTAGAAGTCTGAACACATCGTTCTTCAGACCTTACATCGCCCATGGTTGAATGTTTTGTGCCTAAAACTGTAAAGAACATCTCATTGCATATAAAATCAATGCTTAAGCTTCACTGTAGATTTATTAATACCCTCAATCTGTTCACAGTCATTAAAGCTGATTCAACTTTATTGGTTTTGATGCATGTTCATCTCCATTCACTTCCATCTTCTGGAAAGTGCCATACATCCTGACTGACACTCATACATCTCTGAATGTCCATAAACAATGCATTGCAATTGTTGTTTTAAAAGGCCACTTATGCTGGATATAGCTTGAACACTATTAGATTCCGGACATGTTGACTGGAGTTATCATGCAGTTCAGTTTTAAAGAGCTTAATTTTTCCCAGTTAGTATATGATAATATTAGAGAAGTTGGTTTACTCTTAGTAGAGATACACTGGGGGAAAATAAGGTAGCCTAAAAATGATAACATCTGAATTAAGTGGTTATATTCAAGTCAGAAATATTATTTAATATAGTTGAATCAACCTAAATACATTAATTTATACCAATAAATTTCACTTTTTTGGGGTTGTGTATTCAGACAGTAAAGGAGGTTCAAGCACCAAGGCAGAGGGGAATATTTTTAGTAAACAAAAACTTTGTTTCTCACACAAAGATATCGTATGACTTCACATTTTCCATTATTAGGCAGATTTCACTGGTGAAGCCAGTCATTTCAATAAGAATCCATGCGATCAGGAGTTTCTAGGGTGAAAGATTGCTTCATACATCGATATACTACAGATAATAGACTATAAACTATAAACTTTTTTGCCCACGAAATTTAATGTGAGCACTCATTTATACTGTAGATTATTTATTTCCTTAGATTAACATTCATTTTAGATTGTAGAAAAAAACTATTTTTTTTCCAATTTATTATTATTATTTATTTTTTTTCAATTTCAGAATTGGTTAATAAATTCTATATACTATACGCCTTAAAGAAATATTTGTATTTCTTAATATAAATATAATATAAATAATAATTGTTGCATCAACATTTTCGATGCAACAGTTTTATTTCCGGTTTCAAAATACACTTCTGTTATATTCTAAAAATGAAGCTGATTAAAATATATATTAAAACGTAGAAATAGAGTTATAAAGTTGTCTAAACAAACCAAAAACATTTCTTTGGCCAGTTCTCCATGTTTTTCAGCAATAATCAATAAATGGAATTCTGACTTTATAACTGTGAATTTATATCTCAAAATTCTGAGATGATTAATAAAAAGTCGCAATACTTTTTTTATTCCGTGTCGGAAACAAGCTTCCATATATTTTTTTAAGTCTTTCACAAGATCAAATGAACTGATCCCAGGAAAAAATAATGAAGCCAGTCAGGTTACTTCCTAAAGTGAGGTTGTGTGGTTTTCTGCAGAACCTGTACCAGAGCAGGTTTCTGGGCCTGGCGGCCATGGCCTCGCCGTCACGGGGCTCTCAGAACCGGCGCCGGTGTAAGGATGGGCCTCGGTTCGGCTTCGCTCACCCCAGCGACGCTCTGGCTCTGCCACGGTCCACCAGCGACACGGATCTGGTGTCCTTACAGAGCCGCTCCACCCTGACGGTCAGCACCTCCCTCTACTGCATCGGCCAATCGGAGGACATCGTCATCTGCTGGGACGTCAGAGAGGAAGTGGACGCTGGCGACTGGATCGGCATGTACCTTATTGGTGAGAATACGTCATTCCACTTGATTAATAGGGTTTATCAGTCGCCAATATTGTGAAATATTATTACAATTTAAACAGCTGTGAATATATTTATTCCTGTGATCAAAGCAATGGATTCACACACAATAGCACAACAAATGGCCTTTTGCTGTTACTTAACACCTTTTCTTTTCTTGTTGTATTATAGATGAGGTTCTGTCAGAAAACTTTCTGGACTACAAGAGCCGTGGGGTGAGCGGCTCCCACAAAGGCCAGATCGTGTGGAGAATCGATGCCAGCTTGTACTTTATGGAGGGTAAGTATTCCTCTTCCCGTTTCGTTCGGACTTTTTTCCTCTTTCTTTTATTAATGCACCCCTTTCTATACCCCCATTTTGGCAAGTGGGGCGTAAATGACATACCCAGAATAAAAAGGTTGCTGCTCATAAGTCATTCTGATATATTTATATTTTATGTAGCTGTGTTTAGCAACTTAGAAACACAGTGCTGAAGCCACAAGTCTGCTCATGCTTCATTTCAGATCTGAGGATGATTTTTCTAAAACTATGAATTTTCTGAAACATTTTCTAAGACCATGTTATGTGTGTTTTTAGAGAAGGCTAATAATATAATATATCGCCGCCTGTAGGCTCACTTGCAATCTATTCTCTAATGTCTGGTGTGGTGAACTGCCCCATTCACGTTTCTAATGATCTTATTCGACAAACCTTTCACACCTCTGCCGGTATGAGACCTAATCTTCATTATTCTTTTATCATTATTCTTTTGTTTGTATTCAGCCAGTATTAGCCCTTATTCTCGCATTTAATGGCTTTCCCATCCACACCGCTACGATCCCAATATACATCAGTCTTTCTAGAAAACAAAACAAAACATTTTCTTATAAATTTGAGAAAATACATCATGAAATCAGCAGGTGCATTAGAGCTACAATCAGCATCAAGCTATATAAGAAAATACTATGCTTTTACTCAAAACTCACTTTAAAGCACCAGCGAGTGTTTGTAATAACTTCCGATCATGATCTAATGTGGATTTTGGTCATATAATATTGTTGAAATATATTATTTTAGCCTTTTATAAGCAGATAATCACTACTTAGTGCTTAGCATTTATCAGTTATTGATATGAAAATACCCCAAATCGCATAAAAATCACACACAAATCATATACTATCATAATGTTGTGTTTATTAGCTTCTTGTTTCATGTGTAGAAATGTTTCTTTGGGTTTATTCTTCACGGAGCTCAGAACGAGGAAGTGGACAGAACATCATCATCTGGAAGTGCAGGAATTATGGTCACGTAAGATGATTGACAGCTCTAGATCGAATGAGCGTTCGCTGAGATCATAACTCAAGCAAGACTGTACGCTGTTTCGGATTGCATAATTCAGTGGGAAATTAATAGAATTTATATTCTGTATGGCAAAATATTTAGCAAACGTGAGAATAAATCAATATTTCTCCAAATATGTGCACTTTTGGACTAAAAGCCCTATCCGACGCTGTTCAGTGACGCTGTGTGAACAAATAAACCGCAGCAGACTTGACTGAAAATAAGTGCATGTTTTTGTTCTATTCAAAATATCATAAGTTACAGATTGATTATTTTGCACTTAAGAAGACATAAATTAGGAAATATCTGACATGGATCTGAGTTTTATCATAAACAGTGGTGGAATATCGAAGCTGGAGTCTTAAATCTTTCTAACGATACACAGTTTGTCCCGATCAAGTAAGAGTGTGATGTTTTAACCTGCAGTGAGTGTTGAACAACAATAATCTGCGGCCGCCGGTGATACGGTGCAGGTTAAAGAGTTAATGCACCCTTAACAGGCAGCATCAGGGTTTGAATTGCACTTATTTCTCTGCATGCCGCTGATGTTGATTTGTGGGGACGTCAGATGGACTTCATCATCTTCAGGATTAAAACAGTTTCAGATGTCACAGTATTTCAGATATTTCTCAGCGTTTGCACTTTTTCAAGGCCGTCTTCTGCTTTGATCAGGGAATGTGTCTTCACCTCGACTGTTTGACTGTCAAATCTACAGCGTGATTATATAAATCTGTTTTCTCCTTCCATGCATCTCTTTCTATATCTCAAACCAACCAGATTCAGATTTTCAGCTTTTGAAGTTCCTCGCCATCTGCAGCGCTGCTTCCTCCATGACCGACCCGTCTGTCTCATAATGTGTTTCCTTTCATGCAGCTGTGCCATAAAATGAGATTGCGCTGTGCACTGTTCATCTACAGCTTTAGATTTCAGCTCCTTCAACTGAACGCGTGATGAATCTAGTGTTTATATGATGTTTGAATGAGGTGAAAGACACAATTATTGATCCTACTATGTACAAATATTTAAATGAATCATTTTACAATGCACTTATTGTGTACAAGCATGTTTTTACAGTGTACTTATATTTATTTATACCTTAACCCACCCTTACACCTTCCCACACCACCAAACCTGTCCTAACCCTGAATGACAGCACGTGTTTTGCAACACAACATCAACACAACAAGTACCGAACAATTATTTCATTTAATGTAAATACATAGTAATTAAAGACACTGAGTATAAAGTGTGACCCAATTATCATAAAAAAAATCAATCATATTTACATAATACTGTACATCATAGACTTGCTGAATTCTAACATGATTAATCAAACTTAATCTCTAGTGAATGACATGAATTTTAATTAAACTAGTTATACTTATTATTTACGTATTACTATTTACACAAATGAATATTCTAAATCATTTATTAATCTTAGTTTATCTCAGTTCATGTTAATTTCAACATTTACTAATTACATTTTTAAAATCAAATGTTGAATTGACTTGCACTAATTTGAATTATCAATGAACATTTGTATTTTTATTAAGCAATATTTACAATAATTAACAGATACTGTAACAAATGTATTGCTTATTGTTAGTAAATGCATTAACCAATGTTAACTAATACAGCCTTATTGAAATGAATGTATTTTTGTGCTATCTAGCGTTGATATTTTGCTATAATACAATACCATTCTGACACTTTAGGAATGTGCCTTAAATGATCAAATAATTTTTGGGCCACTTAATGTCAAGCTGTATTATCTGTGTGGGTGCAAACAGAAACAGTTAGGAAAGAAATTGCTCTACATTATTCAGGTGCATCAAGCCAGGTGTGGGACAGTCATGGAAACTCCATTTTACAAGGCGTAGTAACTAAATAAGGGACGAATTAGCTCAGCCAGCTCACCTGGAGAAACACACACACACACACACACACACACTCACAAGCCTCTGACAGCGCATTACTCCACTGGAGTCATCATACTCTATGTGACAATAGCAATTGTAACATGTCTAATGCATTATGTTTTGCTACCATATGCCACACACACTGCAGGGTGCCTTGAAAAATGAAACTGAAATATGAAATGCACCATGGGATACCTGTCATGTAATCCTGTTAAGTTTCACATCCACTTTAGCAAGCTATGAGCTTTCATTACACGGATCTGAGTATGATAGTCATCCAAACGTTTCCTGAACAGATTCCATGCTGCTTCCATAGTTGTTGGATGGTGATGGTACTGTGACTGTTGCATGTTTGTGTCATGGTTATACCATGGTATTCTTTGAAGCATCTTGGAGTACCGTTGAAATGCCATAGTATAAATATGATAATCTTTTTGTACTATGGTACACTAGTGTTCAAGTTTGGGGAATGTCTTGACCTTCATGTCATGTGTTTCTGTCTCTCACAGCTGAGACCAAGGTTTGCTTCAAATACTATCATGGTTCGAGTGGAGCACTCAGAGCTACAACACCCAGCGTGACAGTGAGGAACCCCTCATCCTCTGTGAGTAACACACACACATTCTTGTACACCTATCTTTGTGAGGACATTCATTGACACAATGCAATCTCTAGTTCTTTACCCTAACCTTACTAAGTGCCTGACCTGAAACTTACTCTAAAGCTCCCTTTGTCAAGGGTTGGTAGCAGCAGAGATGAAACTGGATCTAAGTGCAGCAATCTTTATTCAGAAACAAACTCAAATCTTCACATACATTTACATTTATGCATTTAGCAGACGCTTTTATCCAAAGCGACTTACAATGCATTCAGGCTAACATTTTTTACCTAACATGTGTTCCCTGGGAATCGAACCCACAACCTTTTGCGCTGCTAACGCAATGCTCTACCACTGAGCCACAGGAACAGACAACGTTGAACTGACCATGAACTGAAAGACACACAGGGCTTAAATAGACAGAACAAACCAATCAAAGAATAGTGAAACACCTGTGACCACTTAATCAAACCATGAGTAACCTAGGAGACTCTAGTAGGAGGAAAACAACTCCACACTCACTAAAGCATGGGCTGAATATTTATTTACCAACCAATGTTTGTACTTAGGTAGGACAGGGAGCCTTCTGGGCGGTACCGGCAATACAGAAAGCCAGGGTGGCGCCGGTAGTTCAGGGACCCAGGGAGGATTGGCCTCCGTGGGCTTCCCTCTGGAGCTTGGCTCGGCCACTATGGCCAGGGAAATATAGCAAAAAAAAATCTTGGGAGAAGCTATTGGGATGTGAACCAGAGCAAACTCTGGAGCAGGCTTCACTGGACTCTGGTCAGGGGCTGGAGACATCACTGGAAGGGAATCTGTAATTTCTCTCACTGGAATGGACTTGGTGGAACTGGGTTGGGCAAACTGGGCATGGCAAGGCTGGGCTCTGGTGGTTAATACCGGCTTGGTGTTGAGTGACGGATACTGTCATCTCAAAGAGGATTGGGTACTGGAGGAAATCTGCTCTTTAGTCTCTGTTAGTCACAGATCTCACTGACGGTGTAACGATATTGCCAACCGGTATTAATGGAGCAATGTGACTGTCCAATCCAATCCAGAATAAGTCCATTAGGCCCTGATCATCATCCCAGGATGTTAGATGACAAATTCTACAAATTCCTCTACGTATAATTCAATGTCACGGCCATGCTGATAGATGGAGCACAATTTGTTTTCTGCTGAATCCATCTTCACTGCTGCTAGATCAATTGATGAATGAAATGATCGATTGAATCAATGAATAGAAAGTTTGAAAGAACAGCATTTATTTGAAACGGAATATTTTGTAACATTATAAATGTCTTTACTGTCACTTCTGATCAATTTAATGCATCCTTGATAAAGTATACATTTCTTTAAAACAAATCTTATTGACCTCAAATTTCTGAACACTAATGTACATGTAAATAAATAAATAAAATACTAAAAAGTACTAGGTTTGACATGTATATTATATATGGCTGAATTAACCACTTGAAATTAGAGTGAAAGTACTTTTTATGTGTTAGATCCAAAGGGTTCAGATTGGCTAGTTAACGTTTGCTCATACATTTATGCATTTGGCAGACGCTTTTATCCAAAGCGACTTACATTGCATTATACTATACATTTGTATTCAAGTATGTGCAATCCCTGGGATCGAACCCATGACCTTGGCATTGCTAGTGCCACGCTCTAACCACTGAGCTACAGGAAAGCTCATAAACGCTTAGTAATCTTCTTAAAGACATAATAAAGACTAATATTTCATTATACTATACTGAGGTTTTACCAGTTCCCAGAGGGCTCTTAAAAGCATGAAATGGACTTTGAGCCTATATTTCCCCATCATTTTTATCGCTTTTTTTGTGTGTGTTTCCAGAATAGTTAGTCACATGGCATTTACAGCTCAGCTGATGAACAAAGAATGTCACATAGAAAGTGATGCAACTGGAACTACTGGATGATAATTGGTGCTTTCGTAGCACTTTTGTCCATTCATAGCCATTTATAGTGGTTTGCCCTTCTCTCTGCAGTAATAATGAGATTAAGATGTTGAATGGATTAAAGGTCATTCCACCCAAGTACAAGATTAAGCAATAAGCTCTTTGTATTTGATGAAATACCTCTATGACCTTACACCTTGCGCACCGATCGATGAGACACAATGTGCATTTGTTTATAGAAATCCCATCTCTTTATTTTTCCTCTGAGCTGTTAATAATCACAACTTTCAGCACAAACACCCCTAAATAACCCTTTGTTAGCACTAAGCCAGAGCGAGAGATTGAGTTTCCGCAGCCCCGCTGTCTTTGTGCTGGCGTGGTCTCCAGAAACGCTGAGAGCCAGAAAACTTGATCTCAACACCAGTGCCCTTTCTCGGGGCGTTCAGTTTAAAAATAACCTCGGCGGAAGCAGAGGCGGAAAAGCCTCGGATCAGGTACGGCGTATGGGTTTCGCTGGATAGTGAAGAAGACCTGCGGACACACTGATGGATGGCAAAGCGAGACTGACTCGTCGTTACGGACCTGCTCCGTTCACCAGGGCTCTGATTCTGAATCGAGCGCAGCTCGGACTGATGTCACCCAGCCGGACCGCGAGGAGGAAGAGGGTGGATGCGCTCACCTGGATACCTGGATGGGTGAAGGTAGCTGCCGTCGTTTCATTCGGGTTGAACTCTTATGACAGAAGGGTAGAAAACTTCTAGAGCTGCGTATAGGGTTGGTTTACTGTAATTTTGTGATTTATGAATGTTGTTCTTCATACAATGGCATTACAGGCAGCACTTTGATTCATTTCACACGATTATAAGTGAAATGCTGCAGTCGAGCTGTATCCTGTGTGTTTGCTCGGCATTCATTTTTGCCTCGTTTTCTGCATATTTGCACATATTCAGCAGTTTTATCCATGAATGCTTTTAATTGGTCAGCACTCAAATTTAGACCTCTTAACACCTGCAGACTTTTGCAGCAAACTCATTACATTTGGACAATCCTTATGCACAAGCATTCTTTGATTGTAAGTAAGTCTTGATCCTCACTATAAAAGATGTGTTATTATATATCAATTTATTTTTATATATATTTATTTAACAGTAAGTAACTTATAAACAGAAGTTGTTTAACAATTTTATATGCAGTCTTAAAGCATTCTTCTCTAAAACAATGGCAATGCATGCAATAACACATAGTGCAGTCTGATTCACAAACGAATGTAATCATTTAAGAAGACTCAACGTTTGATTTCTTACTCAAGATCACGGGCCGGTTGCATCAGCTGTGCATAAGTTTTGATGTAAAGGGCACTAACTTATGCACTACTAAATTTGTCTACGTTGCACCATTAAAACTGAACTGGATGTGAATCAGAACTGGAATAAAACTCACTGACTGAATTGTACGAATAAGCTCTTGTTTAACCTGACAGGCTTCAATCATGATGTTGACATTTGCACTCGTAGAGAGAGAAAACACTGTGTGAATGAATTAAACAGTGCTCCTCTTCTTTTGAGGGATTTGAACACAACGCAGACGTGTAGCTTTGTGATTCTGCGGGTGATCCGCTCATTGACCTTTTAACAGTCGGAGAGAGACCTTTCTGCATCTCGTCTCTTGTCACCCGGTCTCCAGAGCTGAGAACAGGACGTGTTGGCGACAGCAGATATGTGTGGGGTTGTTGACTTTGTCCTTGAGTATCAAATGTCTTTGTTGATGTGGTCAGCAGAAAGGCAGATTCCTCTGCTGGGGATTCAGAGCCGCTGGAAGTTAGAAGAGAGCTTTGATTTTGTGTTTGGAAGTGAAACGTGTGGCACGGAAAGAGAACAGTATGGTTCAGTCAGACATGATGGATGGTTGAGCGCTTTCTAAATAGTTTGTTTTGTGCATAGTGTGTAATTTTAGAGTAATGCAATTTGTGTGAGGCAAGTGAAAAAGAAGCCGTTTGGGATTCTGAATAAAAATAGCTTCTGTGGGCATGTTTTTTTTTTTAAGTGTTTTTCGTTGTTTTTTTAGGAGCTGCTGTGTAAGTGAATGTGTGCATTAATAATAATAATAATAATAATAAAGCATTTTATTTAACCCCAGCTTTCATAACACCCAAGGTCACCTTACAGGCAAAAAAAAAAGGAATAAAAAAATACATAAATAAATGAATAACAATAAACAAATCCCATTAGCATCGCAGAATACAACAACTTAACAGCACACGCGCATCATAGATACAGTAGAATACAGTACAGGCTAATAATTATGAAGGAGATCAGTAAGGCACGGAGGAGCGAGATTGTGAAGTGCCTTGAATGTGAGAAGCAGAATTTTGAAATCAATGCGATATTTCACTGGAAGCCAGTGTAGTCGCTGGAGAGTTGGTGAAATGTGCTCAGTTGGAGTTCTGGTAAGAACACGAGCCACAGAGATCTGAACCAACTGAAGTTTGGAAGGAAGACCAGCAAGAAGAGTGTTGCGATAATCAATACGTGCATGGATGAGGATTGGAGTGTTGTTCATTGTGAAGGAAGAGCAGAGGCATTTCATATTACGCAGGTGAAAGTAAGCAGTACGCATACAAATATTATTAATATGATCTTCAAACGAAAGTGTGCTATCCAGAATAACACCAGGACTCTTAACCTGCGGGAAGGACTAATTGCGTGTTGATCAATATCCACAGAAAAACAGTCAGAGTAGATCTTGTGCCTACAAGTAGGACCTCGGTTTGATCACTATTGAGTTTTAAAATGTCAGCTGAAAGCCTTTAATTTCAGCTAAACAGCTGGACAAAGAAGGTGGAGGGAAAGAGCCAGGGGGTTTGGAGGAAGAGCTGGGTGTCATTGGCATAGCAGTGAAAGTGAATTACCATATCTCCTGAAAATGTGACATAGAGGGAGTAGAAAATGAACAGAAGCGGGCCCAAAACAGAGCCCTGAGGAACACCAGTAGTGCGCGGCACCATGCAAGTTTGGATTTACATGAGGTTGAGTAAAAATGGCAGATATTTCATTTTTTGAGGTGAGCTCTCACTCATCAGGGCTCTTTCCATCAAATTCAAGGATGTTTTTTATGTCAATTTGTGCTATTTTATGTGTTTGCACAACTGGTATGTGTAGTATGTATGTGGCTTTCCTGTAGCTCAGTGGTTAGAGCATGGCACTAACAATGCCAAGGTCATGGGTTTGATCCCAGGGATTGCACATACTCAGATACAAATGTATAGTATAATGCAATGTAAGTCGCTTTGGATAAAAGCATCTGCCAAATGCATAAATGTAAATGTATGTGTGTGTAATTTGTGCTGTAATTTCCCACCGCGCTCTCCTCTCATGTGTCTCACACACACACACACACTTCTGATGACTGTGCAGCATCACTCCTCTGGATGCGCTCAGCTCCTCTTACGGTACAAGTGATGCATTCAGATCAGGTCAATGTTTATACATATTAAATAGGATTTATTCGATTATATTGATGTAGCTCATACATCATTCCATTTAATAATAAAGTGTAATATATGTGTTCAAATATACCATGGTACTGAAAACTTAAAATAATAATCAAAGTCTACAAAGAATATTATTTAATATTGCTAAATACATTAATTTATACAGTCAAAAGTAATTTTTATGGGTTAAATGAGGTAATAAATTCAACAATTGCAGGTTGCCACATGATACATGTCTAAATAAATTTAACAAGCATAGTAATAAAACTATAGTTTAATATAGTTTAGACTTTTTAAGTTAATGTCCATTTTCATTTAGTTTAGTTTTTCATTTTTTCTGTGTTTGCTTCAGTTTCAGATATTTATTTTATTTTATTTTTAATTTTTAATTTTATTTTAATTTTTAATTTTTTACATTTTACATTTTTTATTGTATTTTTTATTTTATTAATGAATTTATTTATTTGTATTTTAGGTTTCAAGTTTTAATAGGCTACTGAAATA
>RJVU01068486.1:416902-430148 GCA_003731715.1 Anabarilius grahami | reverse complement strand
ATTAATTACAATTTAATGTTATTATATTAATATTTATTAATAATTATTAACATATTATATGTATGTATATAATATTCCTTTGCTCTAATCTTCCTTCCTTTATTCCAGATGTTCAGGCAGTCGGTCTGAAGAAAGGAATGTTCTTTAATCCCGACCCATATTTGAAAATCTCCATCCAGCCCGGAAAGCACAGCATCTTCCCTGCGCTGCCTCACCACGGACAGGAGAAGAGGTCCGGCATCATCTGCAACACGGTCAACCCCGTCTGGAAGAGAGAGGTCAGTTTACTCACATCACTGGAATTTATTTCCCAGCATCTGATCCGACGGATCATTTAAAGGCGTTCTGACATTTGAAAAGTCATCTTTGAGTCTGAGTCTGGAGATGCGATTGTGACATTTCATGTCTTTCCTTCTGAAGAGCGCATCACGGTGAGTCTGTGTTTGATATCCGAACATGAAAGCAGAATCCCTCCGGCGTCTGGAGCTCCCGACGCTCTGATGGAGCTTTTGCCAACAGCTCTGAAACAAAAGTACACGGAGCTCTCGGTGACTTTTACTCCTGAAGTCCAGCTTCTGTTTACAGGTGACATCACCTCCAAAACTGCTGCAGGGACGTTTGGTACAGGTGTTTTTGCTGTTAATATCTGATGACAGATATGCATTTTGAAACATTTCATTAGATCTTTTTTTTAGATTTAGATGTAATTCATCCTTAGGATTTTAAATCCAAGAATGTTGGATTATAACAATTATTACTTGAATTTGTCAAGACAAACGTTAATGTTGGGCTGAGAAACCCTGGACAGTGTGAAGTAGTTGAGCTCTTTTCTCTTCACACACACACGGCTGGATTGAGCTCGAAGCGTGGGTCACAGAAGGTTTCCACCAGCGGCCCTTCAGGGGTTAATGACCGAGCCACGTCTCCCATAATGCTTTGCTCCTGTTTACTGCGAGGCTCTCAGAATATCCGTATATTCCAGTGTTTAAATATTCTGAAATCAAGATACATTTGCTGGAGATGCAAATGACAGAAGATATTAAGTCTTGGTTTCTGAGAAATGTATCAAAATGTAACAAGCAAAAAATATCTGCCAATTTGTAGGGAAAGACAGATTATTCTCCTAGCCTGTATATAGATCATTTTTCTTCTCCAGTAAATGTATCTTGATTGAAGAATGTTATTTGTACTGGAAAACAAGCCAAAAATCTGAAAAAGACTCAGTGTTGGGTGAGATACTCTGAAAAGGTAATTAATGGATACTAATTACATCTTCAACATTGCAGTTGTATTACTGTACTGATTACTCTCTCTATAAAGTATTGCATTGCTTACTTCTGTTTACTTTCTAAATCACAAATCAGCCTCGAGCAGAGGACACGAAACTCAACTTTTAATTCTGTCAAATAAATAATATAAAATTGCGCAAATTATTCTTGAACTGACCGAAGTATTTAAAGGGAGAAGGTTACAATATAAACATGCTTTTTAACATTAGACATTACATTTTGATTGTTGTATATAGAATTATTCTATACAGTATTTAATGCAGTTACTTCAGAAGTATCTGTAAAATAAACTGCAGAATGCAAGAATGTCAGAATCGAGACACGCACATAAACGTGTGATGCGGTAACATTGATCCCACATTTTATTTCCTCTTCCTTCTCTGTAAATCTTTTCCTGCTCTCCTCCAGTGTTTTTTCCTCATTGTTTGGGATTTCAAACTCGACGACTGAAGGCATTCCTCAGTTTTACTGTATTGCTTAATGTTTCATCAGCTCTTCTCAGTCTTCGTGTGTATTGAGCATGACGCATTAGGACTGTCAGGTGTTCCTCCCTCTCAGGTAAACCGTTTTCAACAGGCGCACCTGCGTCTTTAATTCACCTGAACTCATCTTCTCTTGCCTTCCTCCGAGTGAGTCAGAATCTCTCACAACTGACATCAGGATCCAAGAAATAATACCAGAGAATCTGTCATATTTCCTCCTCTGTGTGATATTGAATGGCTGAGATACTGTAAAGTAGAGTTGAGATGATATTCAGCACACAGTGGGGTTCAAACAATTCAGGCCTCAGCATTTTACTCAATTTTATCAGCAAAATTCATATTGATAAGTTTGTTTACACCTTATTTTAATTTGTCCTTGTTACAGTGTAATAAGTAGTGAATAATATTAATTAACAACATGTACATGCTGTAAGATTAGGGTTTGGTTATAGTATACTAAAATAAAGTGTTGCCAAATGTTTTTATGAATTTCTTCTTTTTTGTTTCCCCCCTTTTTCTTGAATGACAGCAGCACTAATGGATTCAAGTTTGTATAAAACCTGATGATCGTGTCTGACCAAAGTCACATGATCACTGTCACATGTTATTAATATTAAATATGAATATAATAATATAAATAAATTATATTATAAAATATAATATATATATAAATATTGTTGTTAGAAACAACATTATTTATCTACATGTGTATTTTTGGTAATATTGTGAAATGCNGTGTATTTTTAGAAACATTGTGAAATGCCACATTGGACATATTTAAAAAGTTTAAAACCATTTGGAAATGAATCGCACCTTAATTTATTGCCGTTCTGCTGTTGAAGGTTTTACTGCTGTTGCACTTGGAAATATTCATAATTTCATAATGCCCACCAGAGGTGTAAAGAGTACCTGAAAACCATACTTGAGTAAAAGTACTGATACCTTACATCGAAAATGACTCGATTACAAGTTACAAGTTCCAGTATGACTTGAGTAAAAGTCTAAAAGTTTCTGATTTTAACAGCACTTAAGTATTTTACTCATGCTGAATGTAGGCTCAGAAACGCACTAGTCCTGAGAGACATGCCGGTGAAAATAAGAAACAATTGATTTGTAAGAAGAGAAATCAAGTTTATTTTCTAAAATCTAAATAAAACTGAACACCTCAATTTTGCAATAAATCAAGGTCGACACAAAAACCTTTTAAACGTCTACAAACTCTCAAGTCTCAGTTGAGCTCAAGTGGTCAAAAGTAAACCAATATCCATCAAAACGGTCTTGTCAGTATAGCGGATAAACAAAACAATGTTAAGTAAATTTAAATAGTCAAAGTGTACTGTATGTGCTGGTTTGAGCCTCATCACCGGCTGCAGTCATTTCCTCATCTGATAAATCAAACACCTGCGATCAGAAACTACCTGCTAATGCACTTACATTCACGTAAAGTATCCTTGTTGACAAGGTTTGGGTGAGTAAAGGCAAAATGCACAAGATATAGTACCTTCAATGCCCTTAGATGGCGATATCGCTTCTTTATATCAGTAACAAACTGCTGCAGAAAAAGTTAGGTGTCATGAAAAATGTAATGTGTAATTGCATTACTATTCACAAATGTAGTGGAGTAAAAAGTACATTTACTTGCTCAAAAATGTAGTCAAGTAGAGAGTAAAAGTTGCCAATATCTTTGATACTCAGTACAACTACAAAGTAGCCAAAAAGAGTACAGTAACTAATTACATTTACTCAATTACATCACCCAGTCTTTTCCTGATGGGAATATAGAGAATTCTCTCCAGCTGAGAGTGAATGTGAACTCTTGTGCTGTTCAGGAGACAGACCGAATGGTTTTGTGTATATTTTGGGTGTTTCAGTCTTACATCCAAAGCCATTTTCTGTCATCTTCACTAATGTTCTCTTTTCATCACTGCTGACAGTGTCTTTCTGCATCACGAAAGCTTTGAAACCTGTTTACATGACTATTTATATCCCACATCACGGGTGAGAGTTGATCTTTATTCCTTTATCTGCTTTATGCTGGTCGGTGGACCTTGTTTGACAGCAGCAGACAGGGAAATGTCCGTCTGAACAAGCTCTTATTCTCTCTGATTTATTTATGGACATTCTCAGAGTGTTTTACTGTGTTTCCGATGTTTTAACTCCGGACCTACAATCGTTTGATTCAGTTCATCATCAGACCTGCTTCTGAACTCTAGCCACATAAAGTATGTACATTTTGGAATATAATCTTGTAACACTGTATTGCATCACATTTTACATAGTAATAAAAATGCAGACTTGCAGTTATCAGCCAACAATTACAAAAAAGCACTGTGACGTATATAATTTATTTTATAATATAATTTATTGTGTGTTATTTGCATTTGATTAAGTTTGATTGCAGTCTGAGAGATAAAAATCCATGTCTAAAAACTCCATGCTGTTATTATCGGTGTTTTTTGTTCACTGCATTAATGCGATTCTCCCTCCAGAGTTCGCCGTCAATATTTCCTCTTTATTGTATGAACCATTGCTGTTAAATTACAGCTGCCACACAATCACACAACCCCTGAACGTCTAAACAAAATGGATTTGGACACGACCAGCAGTTCTCCTCCGCTTGTGTCTGCTCTCCTCCACTCACTCGCACAGTTTCAGACAGTCTCTAACCAGCGTAATGTGTTTTCTGAGCCTTGTCGTTCCAGAGTCCTGTGGAGGACACAGTGGATTTAGTTATGAGGAGCAGGGAGGGGGTTCGGCTTAATGTCATTGTGAGTTTGGGCTTCTGTGGCTCTGACTGAAAAGCTGCCCTAAAAAGTCCCGTGTGCCTCCTTGAACAAGAGTCGTGCTGCCTTGTTTAACTGCCACAGGGAGCAAAACAATCCAGTGCTTTCATACACTCCGTCAGCACTGCAGTTCTCCCATGGACTCCAGCCAGGATGCAGCATCCCTGAATCCTGAGAACGCTCTGTATCCCGTACTGACTTATATTCCGATAAGGGCTACAATTATTTATTTATTTAAATGTAATTGTATTATTTTGTGAAGTATTTAAAAAAAGCGTATTTATGAATTTCACTAAATAAATAGTTTTTATAAATCTATTAAATGATTAGCTATTTGAGAAGGTCATGCAGCAAAATATTTGTAATATATTTTCAGTCCGTGTGTTCTGAACCAACTAGACCGAATACGAGCAGTTAACAACAATCTGTTGATTCACAACTGAGCAGTCTTATTTTATTTTGTATTCACAGCGATTTAACTTTGTGTCTCTGCCGACGGACGTTTTGGAGATTGAGGTAAAAGATAAATTTGCCAAGAGCAGACCCATCATCAAACGCTTCCTGGGAAAGTTGGTTGTTCCTGTCCAGAGGCTGCTGGAGAAGCATGCTATCGGGTACGTCTCTGAAGATACGTTCACTAACTGATAATCATTTACCATATTTTATCTGACTGTGAGCCTGCTGAGGACTGTGATTAGACTCTAATTCTTGACTTGTTTCTCAAATTACTTGTCCATTTGTGCATGATTTTCCTCCAGGATTCCAGTTTTCATAGACCTAAAAATATCAATTTATCTTTATGTGTACAAGAAGGTACTTCAATTTAAAAGACAGTGCACAGATTGGCACCTGCAGTGAAGTGTTTCGATTTATTTTATGGTTAATTGCCTGTGAGATTTTAAAATGTCAAGCGTCCTTGTCGTTCTTGTCTTTGTGTGAACAGGGACCGTGTGGTGAGTTACACTTTAGGCCGACGGCTTCCAACAGATCATGTCAGCGGTCAGCTGCAGTTTCGTTTTGAGATAACCTCATCAATTCACCCAGGTCTGCAGGATGTTTACTATTGTATCTGCTTTTCTCACAAACAACAGAAGCAAAACTAATGGTATAAATCATGAGATCATTTCTTTATGTACACTCTAAGAAATGTTGGGTTAAAACAACCCGATCACTGGGTTTGTCCATTTTCAACACAACTTGGGTTGTTTTTAACCCAACATTTTTTAGAGTGTCCAGCGGTTGGGTTAAATGTTTTATTTAACTCAACTATTGTTTAAAAATGACTATATGTTTGTCTTAAAATGCACCCAAAATATGTTGGAAATTAAAAATCAGACACATAATTACTAGAAGCAACAATAATAATCAAAAGATGAACATTTATTAATAAGCAATTTAATAAATGTTTATTGTTTAATTATTATTCATTAAAGTTATTAATAAATGTTCTTATATTAAACATAATAATGTTAATTTCCAACATATTTTGGGTTCATTTTAAGCAAGCAATACAGTAATTTTTAAACAATAGTTGCGTTAAATAAAACTACCCAGCAAGTTGAGCAAACATTTAACCCAACCGCTGAGTTAAAACAACCCAATCACTGGGTTTGTCCATTTTCAACCCAACTTGGGTTATTTTTATCCCAGCATTTTTAGAGTGTATTTGTTAAATAATTAAATAAGCAAATTGTGACATGTGACTCTTTGTTCATACAGCAGGCACTTTTATACAAAGCAACATTTTATCAGCTTATTAGTTTATGCTTTCCCTGGGAATCGAACCCATGACCTTGGGGTTGCTAGTGACATGCGCTACTGTTTGAACTAAGTGCTAGCAGTACTACAGCAGTCATCTAAAATGCTTAATATTTCCAAAATTATTGCAACTTAAAGGAGTTGTTCACTCAACAATAAAAATGGTCATCATTTACTCACCTTCTTGTCATTCCAAAGTATCATGAAGGTAGTCTACATGTTTTGGGCGGTAAATACCAATTCTGCAATGATCTGAGGGCTGTGCTGGAGAGACTTGTGTGGACCAACTTTCCAGAGCTTTAGTGTACTTGTTGTCCTTCTTAGAGACCCTGGTCCTCACTCACCCGTCACTGGTACTTTCACTGTATGGGAAAGCGTTGCATGGATATTGTTCAGAATGTCTTCTTTTGTGTTCCACGAAAGATGAAAAATCATTTGGGTTTGGAACAACATGAATAAATGATAACCAATTTTCATTTTTGGATGAACAATTCCTTCATGGTCAGGAAAAAATGCTCAAAAATTGTACCTTTTAGGGGTTCAACAGCTTGAACCCCTCGCTGAGGATAGAACAAAACACCGGTCACGAATTAGAAGTCTAAAATGAGAATTTTTAAAGAGAAATGTCAGAGGATTTCGATACAAGAGAAGAGGAGCTTGAGTTTGTTGCCCAGCCCTATTTGTTTGAACCTTTAGAGACGTCTAATCTTAGTTTAGTTTAGTTTAACTTTATTGTCTGTACAGATTTTCTGAACAGAAATTCATCTTTGACACTGATATAGAAAAATACATCCTAACAGACAATACTATACACTCATATATCACATAATAAAACACATAGAACACACACACACACAAAAAAATACAATATATATGTATGACGACACATACGCATACACATGTGTACACACACCTACCTCATGATGGTTCTTGACAGTTCTTGTAATGCACTCTGTTTCTGGCCGGTGATCTTACTCTACTCCTACATCCTACGTCGATGTGTACGACTGTCTGCCGGAAGCTAGTTATTATAGTTCATAAAGTTTTAAATATTGATATTTTTCTTACAAAAAACCCATCACTTAATTTCAGAAGGCCTTTATTAACCCCCATGGATCACTTTTATGATAGAAGGATGCACTTTTTTGGGCTTCAAAATCTCACGACCCTTTCACTGCCATTATAAAGCTTCAAAGAGCCAGGATATATTTTAATATAACTCAGATTGTGTTCGTCTGAAAGAAGATAGTAATACACACCTAGGATGACTTAAGGGTGAACTATCGCTTTAAGGTACTACTATGAACTTGTATGGGTAAATAAGTTCAAAGATATCCATTTAAGTGTACTTTTCCTTTAGTGACATGCTGTTGTACCCCTAAAGGTACTGTTTTTCCACATGTGTTTAAGACCGGAAATTTCTACACAAGTACGGATTATTGCTAAAGGTGTGGTATTTTATATTTGGTCTGTTTAACCATGCTGACAGATGTGTTTGTTCTCATTGGTAGATGATGAGGAAGTGTCCCTCAATGCAATGCCAGTCTTTGATGTACCTGACCAGCAGGCTGAGCTGGAGCCCAACGAGGACCAACCACCAGCTTCTGATCTGCCTATGGAGGATGAATTGAGTTTAGGACCTGACATCCTGGAGCCGCCTGCCGAATGTCCTCCAGACGTAGAGACCCAAGATGCTGTGCTGCTCACCTCTATAGATGAACCCCAACCAGAAGCAGAAGGATCAGTCGATGAGCTTGTAACAGCTCAAGGAGAGACACTATTGAGTGACGCCACTCAAGGAGAAACTGCGGAGCAAGACCCTGGAAAAACAGAGTCCGGGGAGGAAACTGTGGCTGAGACTCCTTTGGAGGTACTGGAGAACCATGATGCTAAAGACACAGGTGGAGGAGATGAAATGGGACCAACTGGGGAACATGTAGAGATTGATGGAGGCACAAGCTCAGAGCATGTTGACATGAGGGTGGAAGGAGATGGGAACGAGGAAGAATCCTGTTCCACAAGGATGCGGGGTGCCTTGAAGCGCAAGAGCCGACCTTGTTCGCTTCCCGTGTCCGAATTAGAGACAGTCATCGCCTCAGCCTGTGAAGAACCTGAGACACCACGGTCTCACTACATCCGCATTCATCATTTGCTGCACAGCTTGCCGTCAGCTCAGTGCCACCATGACAGCCAAGATGAAGACGAGGTTCTTGACCCAGAATCCTCTGAGGAAATCACTGTCAAACCTCAAGAGGACAAAGAGGATGAAGATGAGTTGTCTGAAGCTCAGTCTCCATCCATCGTGCCTGAGTGTCCTAGGCCTTGTTGCAGGCGTACCCTACCACGTAGCCTCTCCATCGAGCGCTTGTCTGAACTCAACCATCTTCTGGAAGGTGAAAGACCCTCACCTCACACCCTCCGGCCGGACAGCGAGGACGGGGAAGTGGGTGGTGGAGGTGGAAGCAGAAGGGAACCTCGAGTGAGTGAGTGCGAACTGTGTGACAACTCCTGCTACAGCACTTCGTGTTACAGCACGTCCTGTTACAGCACTTCCTGTTACAGTAACTCAGGTTACGAGGGGCGTAACCACCTCTGCAGCCATACGCGCCTCTCTTCGGTTGACAGCACACGTCTTTCGGAGAGCACTGTTTTCTCCTCGCAGGAGGAAGAGGAGGAGGAGAACAGTGCTTTTGAATCAGTCTCGGACTCAATGCAGAGTCCAGATATAAGGGAGCCAGGAGATGGGTCGGTTCAGTGGAGGGAGTCGTCGTCAGAGGAAAGTCCCCAGAGGGAAGGGGCGGTGGAGGTGTCACCAGTAGCTGGGCCCAGTGTTAGGCCATCAGGTGAGGAGCCTTATCCAAATTATGCATTGGTGAATGGTCTTGCTAAACTCTTTGAAACTTCCAGCATTGCTGGTCACCAGCATTAGGTATGTTTTGCTTGCTGGGACCAGGGATGTTAGTTGCTGGTTTGCTCCTCCCCATCATGGGAAGTGGGAGTGATGGAGCTACACCAGCTCAGTTATGCTTGAGAGCAGCATTACTATGCTGGTCCACCAGCTACACCGGAGTCATCATAAACCAGACTGGACCACATGGAATTCGTGTTAAATTATGCTGGATTTTTCAGCAGGGATTTGTAGGGTTTGCTTCTTAATCAAAGAAGATCAAATAGTCAGTATTTGCTTAATTTTATCTCATGTTAGCATCCTGCTTATCCCAATAAGCAATTCACTGCATTCAAAATCAAATACTTCCCTAATATATAAGCCCCGTTTCCACTGCAGGAACTTTCCCCAGGAACTAGGGACTTTGGGGTGGTACTCGGTGTGTTTCGACCGCAGGAACCAGGGTCTAAATAAAGTTCTGGGTAAAAATTCTCCCCTCAAAACGTCCCTGCTCGCGAGATAGTACTTTTTCAACGTTCTGGAACTTTCGGGGGTGGGACTTGAGTGCTGAACATGCTGATTGGTTGAGTTCACGCTGCATTTTGATTGGTTGAGTTCACGCAGCGTTTTATTTCAACCACCGTTTTTAAAAGTCTGTTACGGTGCGTGCAGTAAGAATTGTTTGCTATTCGAATCAACATTAGAGTTTAAAAATATGACCGATGGACCGAAGACGAGGTTCAGGCTTTATTAAGCTTATATGCGGAGGATGAAATCCAGCGGGAACTGGACAGTCGTGCACAGTCCTACAACACCGGGCTTATCTTCACAGTACTTTAGACCACTATGGAAACACAGACAGCAACCGGTCTGGGGGAAAAATGTGGGGACAAATTGTCCCGGGTAATTTCGGTGGAAACGAGGCTATAGTATCCGAAATACAGTATGCCAACAGAGTATGTCCAAATGCATAGTATTCGAGAAACGCCTACCGAATTCCCCAGATTACCTGTTCTTCTGGTGAGATTGTGAAGTGCGCATTCGCTGGACACTTTGCTATCCCATGAGGCCATGGGAGAGGATTTGTGAAAGGCAGTGAAGTGACGCAACTGATGCTAGTAGGTCACATGACAGTAACAACATGGTGGATGTAGTACGTCTGAAGTACGTGAGAAATTAGGTCGGAATTGCGAGAAACAAAGTCAGAATTGCAACTCAAAATTCTGACTTTATTTCTCGCAATTGTGTTTATATCTCGCAATTCTGTCTGTTTATAATTCACGTAAATAAGTCAGAATTGCGAAATGTAAACTCGCAGTTGTGAGAAAAAATGTCAGAATTTTGAGATAAAAAGTCGCAATTATCCTTTTTTTATTCAGTGGAGGAAACAAGCTTCCATAAAAAAGTGAATTTGAAAATGCACCTGATATTGTTTCCACTTCCAGATCAGTCGTCAGTAGTGCATTGTGGGATGCAGTATTCTGTGCAGTGTGCTCTGTTGTACAAGGTGCATATAGACTGTTTTTATGCTGCGTCTAAAGTACACACTGCATACTACACAAATACAATGAGCAGAATGGTACTGAACACTCATTCTATGAGAATACATAACACTGAGTGCACTTTTCAGTTAGCTTTCTATGGTTTTGTTTTTGGAACGGTTTCCTTTTAAAAATAACATCATCAGTGGGAAAAAGTAATTCCATTTATAATTGGCAGTGCTGCTTGCCCAGTTATGAGTAATGAATTACTGCCGAATCTCAGGCACACTGATGAATATGAGAACTGATAATGGCTCCCTAATTAGTGTTTCACCTCCACTGACACCATTTAATTGACAGACACCAGAAAGGCTGCCTTGTCCATGATATCTCTATGAATTTCTTTTCAAGATATTACATAGATATGACACCTGATTCTGATTTATGATTCTGATTTAGAGTATATAGGGTGAATTCAAGTAAACTTGTGCCACTTTTTGACAATTTTGGTCCGGAATTCAACCTATATATTATTCATGGCAGTGGTTCTCAACTTGATTTGCTTCAGGACCCCATTGGAAAATATAAATGTTATTATATTTTGTATGTTACGCTGACAGGGAAATCCTCACCCTAAAAGTTGAGAACCACTGATTTATGGCATATGTAGATTGTCATAAGGCCTGTATTTTGGTTTTGTTTGTAGGCAGTTGTCATTTGCAATGCAGTCATCATGCATTCACTCAGCTTCCTGCTTTGCGGTCTGAATCCCACCATCACCCAAGTGTTGATGAACCATTACCACCAAGTAAGCTTTCCTGAGTCACACCTTTCCCTCGCTTTTGCCATTAACCTGCTACCTTCATTTGCATGGGAATGTGTGTATCTGAGTGTTAGAAGTGTGTGTGACATGAGATTCACTCTATCCCATCAGGCCATGTTTCTGAATGCTCACTCCCATCATCTTCATCAATGCAGTCTTATCATTGACATAACCGTCATGAGATTGTACGAATTCATCTGCGCAACATAGAATAGATTATATCTGATTACAAATGCTGAATCAAGCACCATTATAGTTCATTGTCACAGAAAAAGGGTAACGGACTGTAGCAGGTTTTTGAACAACACTGGCAGAGAAACTTCAAGAAATTAGTTACTATTTGGGTAAATTAATGCTTGAGTGTTTAGTACACAACACCATGTGCTTGTTTCGGAAAACAAGATTCATAAATGGAAAGAACACACACGCTTTTTGGTGTCAGAATTGATCTGGACGCTCTTCTTTTCGGTGTAAAGCGCTGCTCGAGAGGGATTTCCGGAGAACTCGAAGCACAATTGACATAAATGAGCTTGTCTCTCAAGAGATAAGTGATGGTCTGATCCCATCTCTCAAGGGCTTTCTTCTCAGTTGCCATAGTGATAGGCTGCAGAGAGGCTGAGTATGCATGCTGAGTTTGTGTTTAAAGCGATCTTTCAAAAGCAAGTCAGATAAGATGATTTAACTTTCAAAGTAATGTTCAAAATGTAGTTGGAAGCCAATAATTCTCAAATCCCAGTTAAATTGCTTGGAAGTGGAGGAAAACTCATGAACATCAGCCAATGTGAAAGAGACCTTTAAGTGCTTAGAAGTTACTCTGGGCAACTTATGCTTTTGCCACTCACAGATATAATACTGGATCATTTTTCCTCAATAAATATATATATATTTTCTCATTTGTCTACATTTAGGACTTTTGTGAACATCTGATGATGTTTTGGGTCATATTTTTACAGAAATATAGAAAGTTATACTATATATATAATATAAAGAATTGTTGAAATGTGCAGTGAACTTGTCAGTCCAACATCGCAAGTGGATAATGAAGAAAAATGAATGGATCATGTGGGATTTGTTGCATCTGTTGACTGATTTCTGTGCAAATCTGCTATGTACAAGTCCAGTTATTAAAGTTAGTTGATCCAAAAAATTCTGTCATTAATTCCTCTCCCTCATGTCGTTCCACACCCGTAAGACCTTCGTTCATCTTCAGAACACAAATGAAGATATTTTTGATGAAATCTGAGAGGTGTATGACTCGTCCAATATAATCAACACTTTCAAGGTCCAGAAAGGTACTAAAGACATCGTTAAAACAGTCATGTGACTGCAGTGGTTCAACCTTAATGTCATGAAGAGACGAGAATACTTTCTGTGAAATAATGACTTTATTCAACAATCTCTTCTCTTCTGTCATTATCTTACGCAGGTGACGCAGTAACACAGTGAAGCTTCCGTGTTTACGTCAGAACACCGGCTCAGTATTGGCCAAAGCTGGTCACGTGATCATCACGATGCATGCGTGTGACGCTCACGCAGGAGCCGGCCAATAATGAGTCGACGTTCTGACGGAGAAGTGCTGGACGTGAACAACGTATGAGAATGAGAAGAAATTGTTGAAAAAAGTCATTATTTCACAGAAAGTATTCTCGTCTCTTCATGACATTAAGGTTGAACCACTGCAGTCACATGACTGTTTTAACGATGTCTTTAGTACCTTTCTGGACCTTAAAAGTGTTGATTATA
>RJVU01068486.1:398335-416694 GCA_003731715.1 Anabarilius grahami | reverse complement strand
TGGTCCTCCACACATGTTTGTTTTCATGTATATTCTGAATGTCGGGCTTGAGTTTAAAAACTGGCTTCTGTTCGGTTCATGAATTTGAGTTGAGATGTGTTGAACACACAAGATGCAGAAATTAGAATGAAATTTATAAAATATATTAAAATTACAGTACAAACACTACCATAAATGTTGTGGGATCGGTAAGATTTTATAATGTTTGTGTGTAATGCAAAGTCTCTTCTGCTCACCAAATCTGTGTTTATTTGATCAAAAATACAGTAAAACAGTGAAATATTATTCCAGTGTAAATCAGCTGTTTTCTATGTGAATATGTAGTAAAGTGTAATTTATTCCTGTGATCAAAGCTGAATTTTCAGCATCATTACTCCAGTCTTCAGTGTCACATGATCCTTCAGAAATCATTCTGATATGATGATTTGCTGCTCTAGAAAACAGTTGAAAACAGTTCATATTTTAGTGGAAATCATCATACATTTAATTTTTCAGGATTCGTTAATGAATCGAAAGTTCAAAAGCATTCATTTGAAATAGAATCTTTTGTAACATACATATAATATTTAGATAATATTTTATTAAAATGTATACAATGAATACAAATTATACTCATAATGATGCGTCTTCGAACATTGATTATTAATATTAATGTCCAGAAATATTCCTTATATTGTGTGTGTATAAGTTATTAAAAACTATTCTTTTCTTTGAATTTCACTCCAATTCTGCATCTTGTTTGCTAACATCAACTCAAATTCAGTTCAAACTGTTGAATGCGTTGAACTGCATATAAAGTATATGCATGATGTGTGAACAAACTTTACTGTTAATCTTCTCTACTCAGTCTGATTGTACGTGTTTATGTTTGGTGTGTGTAAGATTACATATTTTTTTCTATAACTGGTGCAGACTGGGAAGCCCGGATCGACAGTCACGGCCGTGTTTTCTACGTGGATCATGTGAACCGCACCACCACGTGGCAGAGGCCGAGTCACGCCGCCAAACGCACAGGCATCCCGAGATCCGGCTCCACGCACCAGATGGAGCAGCTCAACAGGAGGTGTGAACGCTTGTGTCTCATTCTCAATAACGGCATTATCCTGCCATATGATGAGTGTATGCCCTGTAGAATATGTATTTATTAGTTCATGATTGCAGGCTTTAATCAGTGCAGTCGTGACTCTCTCTTAATAAAGATGCAGTCTTTCGAAGCTTGCTGTATGGAGCTGGGAAAATGTGTCCTGAATGTGTTGTTGTTATGGCAGTGAGCTGACTACAAGGGAATAAATAGAGCAAAAACAGCTCCATCTGAAAGTATATTTGAGGTGACGCTGCCACCTAGAGGACACTCAACAACTAACAGGAGGAAATTCAGTGCTTTGAAAGAAATTAATAATTTATTCAGTGAGAATAAAGTGACATTTATAATGCAACAAAAGATTTTATTTCTAATAAATGTTGTTCTTTTGAACTTACTATTCATCAAAGAATCCTGAAAAATAAAATGTGTCACAGTTTCCACAAAAATATGAACTTTTTCAACACTGATAATAATCATAAATGTTTCTTGAGCAGCAAATCATCATTAGAATGATTTCTGAAGGATCATGTGACACTGAAGACGAGTAATGATGCATGATGTTGTTTTGTCTCCAGGTATCAGAACATCCAGAGGACGATGGCCACGGAAGACGAACCGGCCGTTCGCGGGCCCGAGAGGAACACCGGAGGAGACGCCGAGAGTGAATCCACACCGCAAGCTGCAGGTCGGCCTTCTTCACATGCTGGTTTTGACATGAAGAAAGTGTGTTTGTGTAGAAACATGGCTGCCAGTGAAGAGATCATGTGTCACAGATGTTTAATTTCAACTTAAAAATGCATTTATCTCCATTCATAATTCATCCAGAAGGTGAGATGCTTGTAGAAACAAGTAGATTGAAAATAAGTTATCATCTCTCCAACTCCAACTGGCATGCATTTATTGATTAGAATTATATATTTTTTGACATTTGTACAAGAAAACAGTCAGGACACATACTTAGGTCTCTTTTTCAACGCAGTTCTTCTCACCCACTTTCATCTTTGCACAGCAGTAAAATTCTCATTCTAAACTAGCAAAACAAACACACTTTGTCACTAACAAAAAAACTTACTAACAGCAGGAGCATTATCCAATGATTTCTTTTGTTAAATGTCTTTACAAAGCAGAAATGACACACACAGTGTTTATAATTCACTGCAGTAAATGTCACATGATCCGTGATCACATTACAGCACCTTCCACCTTTATAGATGATAATGAAACTGAAAGACTAACACTTGTCTAGGATTTCAGCTGCATGTTCCTTTAAGTTAGGAATATTTTTTTTGAATGGTATTACTGTAGAAATGTAGCAAATTACTGTCTTATTCAGTTTTGTATTATGTGAAGTTTTGATAAAAGCATGTAAATGTGCAAATTGGCCTGTAGGTATACAGAGTTTTGATGCTGTTTGTGTTTGAGTGAGAAAAGAATTGGTGTAATTTGAATGATGTATTTTTTTGCCAAAGCAATGCTAAATGATCTTCAGTTTATCTCACACAGACTGATGCTGTTCACTGTGAAGAGTTCTGAAGGAAACCTAGTGATTGCAAACCCCTCAAACCGTAACTAAAGCAGTATCTGTGACTGTTCTGTGTGTAGATCAGAGGAGAGAAGGCTGTTCGTCTCCTGTGAATAATCAGAACGTCACGCTGCTGCTCCAGTGTCCCGCCGTGAAGTTCGTCACACACCCAGAGTTCTTCACCGTCCTCCACGCAAACTACGTAAGTCACGATGACATGCTTCACGTGTGTTTTCATGCGTGTTCCGGTACATTGTGTGTTTTGTCTTGCAGATTTATCCCTCGTGCTCTGTTCAGTTTCTGGTCACTGTATGGTCCGGGTCAAATTAACCCTAATTGGATTCAATATAATTCTCCAAAAATCACACTATGAAAAAAAACATACAATCAGGAACAAATAATTATATAGATTCTTCATTTGTGATGTGGTGCCAAACTATAACAGGCTCTGATTCCTCCTGTATGTTTTTATATGTGTTTTAGGGGTTGAAGTCAAATCAGATATTAACATTACTGCACAAACTTCTTCTGAATAGGATGTCTACTTCGTAAATATTTTAAAAAGTATGGAAATACATGGTTCAGATCACTCAAACCATATATGGAAATCGAAGAGTCCTTATATGTCACGGTGGAGTCTGGATGTCATCTAGTGGAAGAGTTTGGTACTGCGCACAAAAAATCTTACTGAAAGTTGTTTTTTTGAGATATAAACCTAAAATTTGGCACAGAACTTGTTCAGACGTTTAACTTTGATTTTCTTGAAGTTTTAGAGTTGAAGTTTGTAAAATATATATTTTATATAAAATATATAACTTTTATTAAACTTTACTTTTACAACTTTTTTTTTTTACTTCTACAATAATCTGTGAAGTGTTCCCTTTAAAAAGTTTTTCCAACAATTTAAGTTGGAAAAATCAAGTCTGTGCTCAAAAAGTGGGACAGACAGTTTACTGCTTCATATTTTCACAAACTTTGAAAAGCTCCTTTTTTTAGCTTCATGGGGTATTAAAAAAACTAAATAACAATAATATAACCAAGACATGTTATTATTTTGGGTCTGTATAGTTGTGGGTCAAATTGACCCGCAAACATCATGAACGTAACCATAATTTAGTGTGTGTATGTCAAACACATCAGCGTGATGAAGCTTTGCATGCATGTTCATGACCCTAAATGAGAAAAAGTCACAAAAAAAAAAAACATAGGTTAACTGGTATTTCCGACAACTCAAAAATGAAAACGGATCAAACTGACCTGCAACAGTACACGAGGGTCAAAAAAACCCATTAAAGGTACAATATGTAATATTTTTGCAGTAAAATATCCAAAAACCACTAGGCTAGTGTTATATATTTTGTCCAGCTGATTACTAACAATATCTCTAATGTTTTCAACTACTTGTAAATCATGAGAAAATTCCCATTGTAAACAGTGACACGGGGCAGTGCAGTCGCCTGTCAATGACGTCAGGTACCCTTTGTTACCGCCTTTACTGACGTAGAAACCACATGACAACAGTGTCGTGGACAAATGCGGAAGTAGTGTCCAGCGTCCAGCAAACCACTAGCTTGCTTCAAGCCGTTCCTTATTTACTTCTTGCACGTTTTATGGTGGATTGTGTTACTTATGGAACATAATTACTGTTTACCATCTGCCGCTGGTTCTGTCGACAAGGACAGCTCCCGTAAACGTAAGCGTACGGGCCAACCAAACGACCCAAGAAGAGTTTGGGACAAGAGGCATACAGCCAAACGCGGGGCATCGCGTCTCTAGACCCGCGCGAGGACGCGTCTGATCCATAGTCTGATCCATAGTCTGATCCATAGTCTGATCCATAGTCTGATCCATAGTCTGATCCATAGTCTGATCCATAGTCTGATCCATAGTCTGATCGCGTCTTTGCATTGACTTTGTATGTAATCTACTCGCGCAAATCGTTGAACTCGCGTTTGCTATGTATGCCTACTTATTGTGTTTGAATGTACACAAGTGTATATATTTGTTGAACAAGTGGTAATCGTTTATATACAATTTAAAATATATCAAATGTTTTAAATAGTTTACATAACTATGTGAAGTGCATATTCTTAGGTCATAATGAAGTTGCAATTCATCATGCTTTATTTTATATATTAAAAATGTGTTTTCTTGAAGACTAAAGTTTATGCAGGTGCAGTGTTATTGCATTTGGTTATTTACTGATTTATTTACACTGCCTTATTTCACCTGACAAGTTAAACAATGTAAATAAATACAGTTAGTCAGTTAGTGTTATACAGAAATATGAATCAATTATTACTGCAAATGATATTGGTAAGTTCAAAATAACATTTATTATTATTGATTTGAACACTTGAAACTGTGCTGTGTTATCACACCATCGAACTGGACAAACATTTTAACATCTATGACTAAAAATTTCGATGTAAACCTTCCATTACTCGGGTCTAATTCAATATAATAAAACTATGACATNCAGCTTGGGTTTTTATAACCCAGCATTTTTTAGAGTGTGTTCATGACCCTAAATGAGAAAAAGTCACAAAAAAAAAAAACATAGGTTAACTGGTATTTCCAACAACTCAAAAATGAAAACAGATCAAACTGACCTGCAACAGTACACGAGGGTCAAATTGATGACTGATTTCTGAATGTTCACAACATTTTAAATGTTTTTTCTTGGTTATGTTAGGAAAAAAAAAAAAAATTTGATCATTTTGCAAGTATTATGGAAAGTTACTTTCTGAAAAAAAAGTAACGTTTAAAAAACATTAGACTAACGGCCAACTAAAATGTTTGAGATAAGCATCATGATGTATAAATAACATTGTGTTAATGTTTTGAGAACGTTATTAAAGACCAGATAACTTTGAATGAACGTTCTAATAATGCTTCTGGAAGAACGTTTGTTCATAACTTTGCCAGATCGTCTGGGTAACCGTTTGTATCCAGTGCATTGAGTTCTTCTGATGTGTTTTACTCGTGTGGACGTGGCTTTGTTTGCTCCAGTGTATCCAGACGGATGTTACCGGAATCAGCCGAGCGCTTGTGATCTCTCGCTGTCCACGAGCAGACTGCACTTTAGTTGAAGGCTGATATTGATTGAACTATTTGCAGATTTCCTCTTTATTGATCACATAAGCTCCTCTGCTGCAGCGGAGACAGATAACAGACATTAACAAGTCAAAGATAAAGCGTGCTGAGACAGAGGTGGATCTGTGCGAGTGGATGTGAGAGCTTGTATGGTGCAGATCTGTGTCGGTGTCTCTGCTCTCAGAGATGCCTTTATTCTGTTTCCAGTCATTTCACGCAGGTCACGTACAAACACCTCGCTCTCATAAACACGAGGCACTGATTGAATATTCATGATTATACTGAAGTCCCAGTGTGTGTTCGGTTTCATAACACACTCCATACCAGGCCAGGTGACTGATTTACATTCACAAGAATATGCATTAATATGATTGTCACATCCAGACGAGCCAATATGGTTCTAGAAACCCAAATATGACATGAAACATTAGGAATATCCACTGTAACTGAATATTCAAGGATGAATATACAGGATTTTTTCTTCTGGTCATCTGTCCCACCACAAAAAAAGGAACAAATGAATTAAAATAGAATAGGCCCAGTTATTGTTTTTGTTGTTTTTGACCCATGATGTAACCTTAATAAATAAGGCTATGACACTAACAATGCTAGCCTAACTCATATACATTTTAAATATTGTTAAAGATAAGTAAAGAGTCAATAATAAAATAAAAACAAATAATCAAATTACGATCAAAAGCACAAATACATTCAATACAGCAAAAATAAACAGTGCTTTTCAGGTCTGACAGTTGTTTTCAAATACAGAAATTGAAATTAAATGTAAAATAAAATGGCATATTCTTCACTGTATGAATTAAATAAAGATTAGTCTTTGTTAAAGTTACAAAAGCTATTCAGCCAAGAATAGTGAGTGTTTTTTTGGTAACGCTTTAGATTACGGCCCGGAAAGTACTGCGTAATTACAATGAATTTACAGCGTAACTTTCAATAGTTATAGTGTACCTATACAGTAAGTAATGTGTAAGTATAGGGGAATAATATGTAATATGTACAGGAATAAAGTGGTAACAACCAGGAAAATATCAAATTATTTATACTGTAAGTATTTTAGAACTAAGTGGTACTTACAGTGTTATGATAGACAACAATCTTACATTTGGGAGCAATTTAGCGAGAAAATGCACCGATAAAGTTAAGGAAAGTAGAAAGAACTATTGCAATCTTTATTAATAAATGTGGAAATATGTTTTTTCATGGAGTTACAGGTTAAGTATGACATTATGGGCCGTAAATTAAAGTGGAGCTTGTTACACTCTTATTTAATGTAGTTACAGGGTAAGTAATAATAATAAAAAAAATGCAAACAATCTGATATGACTTGGAAAACTTTATTTGAAAAACAATTTATTTCAAAACCGATTTAAAATACAACACTTCTTATTTGTTTCTCTTCCTTGGCTACCTCCTCCTCTTGTTCCTCTTCTTCTTTTTCTTTCTTTCCTCTGATGAATTTTAAGAGGGAATCCCCCTTGATATTCTGTATTAAAATAAAATACAGTACACCCGGAAATGTGCTCACCGTTTACTCATCTCTTACCCTCATGCCATTTGAGATGTATACGACTTTCCTTCTTAAGATGAACACAAAAAGGTTTTTAGGAAAAAAATTAATCATCTGGGAACGCTTTATATTGAAATATATATGAAAGCTTCACGTTGCTCATTTCAATATGCTTCCTTGAGCGCAAAGTCGACTCTCATGCAGGCGCCGATGACAGTTGGTCGGAAGCGAAAAGATGAATAGCCTAAACCATGAGAAGATTTCGGGACGTACTGTATTTTCTTATAATACAGAATAGCAATGGGATTCCTTCTTAAGATTCATCAGCTGAGAAACAAGAGCAGGAGGAAGCCAAGCGAGAAACAACAACAACCAAAAAACGCACAAACTTGTTACTTTCTGTCAGGACTTTAGAATCTGAAATGAAAAGTTGATTTAAAAATAATAATAAATTAATAATAAGTGTTGTAGACCTGTTTTTAATAAAGTTGTTTTTCAAATAAAGGTTTCAGAGTAAGTGATATAAGATTGTTTGCGTTTTTTTCATTACTTACCCTGTGACTACATGAAATAAGAGGGTAACAAGCTCCACTTTAATTTACGGCCCGTAATGTCATACTTACCCTGTAACTACACGAAACAAAAGCATATTTCACCATGTATTAATAAAGACTGCAATAGTTCTTTCTACTTTCCTTAACTTTATCAGTGCATTTTCTCGCTAAATTGTTCCCAAATGTAAGATTGTTGTCTATCATAACACTGTAAGTACCTCTTAGTTCTGAAATACTTACAGTATAAATAATTTGTTATTTTCCTGGTTTTTACCCCTTTACTCCCAAGACTTTACATATTGTTCCCCTATACTTACACGTACTTACTGTATAGGTACAATATAATTATCGAAAGTTACGCTCTAAATTCGTTGTAATTACGCAGTACTTTCCGGGCCGTAATCTAAAGCGTTACCGTTTTTTTCTTTGTTTTTTAGTTTGATTAACATTAAAAACATCTACACCAGCAGGTTTATTAGGCTGCTGTCACTTTAAGACCAAATGCATGGATCCAACATGTGTTTTCTTTCTCAACTGTTTACATTCACTTAGGATATAAATGACTGTGTTTACAAGGACGGATACTCGTCAATAAGGGCATTTTGACATCATTTTGTGTGAATATGTTCATTCAAGTGAAAGAGTACTCAATTCAGTATTTACACGCTCCGGATGTGTCGCACACAAAGCTTCTCGAACAGCATGAGTACTGAATTAAGTTCTCTTTCGCATCTTCTTGCGCTTGATTATTTAAACTGGCAAGAGTTAAAAACACGTGCAAATGATAAACTTTCGTGAGGCCTGATTAGGCAGTCCTCGTTATTGAGCCCTGAACATTTGTTAAAGTCGACATGAAATGAAAATTCACCCTGTTTATTTATTTATTTGCCATTACAAATGTGTTTCATAAACACACAGTTACAGCAGCTAGAGAAAAAAAATCTACCTTTTATCATGTTATAGATCTTACTTTGAACAGTTCATCTTTTTTCTTTCTTTTTTCTTTTTTTGACCTTGTAATGTTTAATCAAAAATGTCAGAACTGGATCTTCCAGTAAAAAACGGCAGACATCTGATATATGCAGGACTCCAAATAATTTAGCACGATTAAACCCCGCCCCTGCAAACTCACGTTCGTGCCACGCCCACATCTCAACAACCAATCAACAAGCGGTGCACAGAAATGTAGTCGCCGCCCCACTTTTCAAAATACAGAGGAAAAGATCTGTCGCTATTTCCATTTCACTGTGCCTTTAAGAACATAAATAAGAATTAATTGATGAGTTCATTAGAATACAGTCCAAAAGTATTAAAATAATAAGGCATAATAAAAGGAGTTAGCATCTCCAGCACTTTATTTATTTTTTGTTAAAAATATTCAATATATACCAAGATAAATATACCTGAGAAGCAGGTAATTCTTTAATTTATAGGATATTTTACAGATATTTGTATAGCTTAGATATTTGGTTACACATCAGACATTCTTCAACTACATGTCAAACTCTCATTAGAGTATTAGTAGACTGTTAGTTTAGGGTTCGGGTTAGTAGAATACGTTGACATGTAGTTGCAAAGTTACTTATAGTTACTAAAGTGGACCATCGAAATAAAGTGTTATCAAATACTTTACTGTTTTATTCATTTGTCTTTTTCCCGCTCAGGGTGCATATAGGATGTTTACTAACAGCACCTGCCTGAAGCACATGATTCTGAAAATACGGCGAGACGCGCGCAACTTTGAGCGATATCAGCACAACCGCGACCTCGTCGCTTTCCTCAACAAATTCGCTGATACTCATCTGGAGCTCCCGAGAGGCTGGGAGATCAAGACCGATCCGCAGGGAAAGGTGAGCTCTTCCACACCGCTTCAAACATTCACTGCGATGGTGAGTTTATGGAAAACAGTGATGGGTAGAATATGCTTAATGACGTGTTTTGCTTTGGTAGTCATTCTTCGTGGACCACAACAGTCGGGCAACGACCTTCATTGACCCCAGGATGCCCCTTCAGAACGGACGACTGCCCAGCCACCTCACACACAGACAACACTTACAGAGACTGCGCAGCTACAGTGCCGGAGAGGTGCGGCACACACACAAACACACAAACATGATGAGGACGTACACGTCCTGTCAGACTTGTTCTTTAAAGAGGCCTGCAAAGATCTGCAAAGTTACTAAGCACATGTTCTCTCACGAAGGGATTTATGCCATCTAACAGAGAACGCTGCCTAAAACGCCTCGATCCATGTCCAGATGTTACTTCACAAACGTCTCTCACAATCTCAAAGAAAGAAGGCGGGGCTTCAGTGAGTTGTAGTGTTGTCTGTGTATTTCGATTCAAAAGCAAAACTCCTTTGTTTGGCTGTTGAAAACAGATGCTTTCGAAGCCTTGGAAGGTGAAACTCACTATTAGAGGCGTTACATTTTCTGAAACACACTTGAGGTGTTTGGCCAATCACAACACACTGGGTCAGCTGGCCAATCAGAGCACGCTGGGCTTTTTGGAAGGCAGGGCTTTGTAGAAACTAGAACTCAATCAGAGCGTTTCAGACAGACTGAGAACTGCAATAATGTACAGTATGTGAATAATGAACATTAAAGCATGTTAACCTCTTCTGTTACACCCAATAAACTAAATAAAGACCTTTCACAATAGCATCATATGGCCTCTTTAGTTGTGATCGTGTGTTGTGTTCTCTCAGGCGTCAGACGTGTCCCGCAGCAGAGGAGCGTCTCTGGTGGGCAGAGCTGGACATGGTGTAGTATCCGCCGTCAGGAGCCAAAACCAGCCGGATTCAGTGCCTCTCGGTTAGTCAACACACATGAGACGGCTCTGTCTCGCTCGTGATGCTGACCAAAGTATCAGTCGAACACAGATGACCAACCTGAAGAGTGAAAGAAAGAAAAAAACATGTGCTTTGTGTTCGATGTTGGTGGATCATTGAGTGGAATAAGTGATTATTGGTCAAAAGTTTGAGGACAGAAAGATTTTTTTTTTAAATAAAGATTTTTTTTTTTATCAAAAGTGACCGTAAAGACATTCATAATGCTACAAAAAAATTCTATTTCAAATAAATGTTGTTCTTTTGAACTTTCTATTCATCAAAAAATCCTGAAAATAAAATCTGAAGCTGCACAACTGTTTTCAACATTGATAATAATCATAAATGTTTCTTGAGCAGCAAATCATCATATTAGAATGATTTCTGAAGGATCATGTGACACTGAAGACTGGAGTAATGATGCTGAAAATTCATCTTTGATCACAGGAATAAATTATAGTTTACTATATATTCACATAGAAAACAGCTGATTTACATTGTAATAATATTTCACAATATTACAGTTATCTGTGTGTGTGTAATGCATTAATAATAGAACGGTAATTGAACTACCTGTGCATTAAACAGTTTTATTGCACACCTTCCAGCCAATCAGAATCAAGTATTCAGATACACCATGGTATAAATTGCAATATTTTGACCACATTACCATTTTTTTTGGAGTCTCCACAATACATTTTTTATGCATTCTATATGACTTTCAGTAATTCATCACAGTTTTTGTCTGTTTTCTTCACCCTCAGCTTACAATGACAAGATTGTGGCTTTCCTCCGTCAGCCAAACATACTAGACATGCTGCAGGAACGGCAGCCCAGTCTCGCCAGAAATCACACACTCAGGTGAGGCCGTCTCAAAAACTGTGTATAAATAATACAAGTTACAACTAACATTGTAGTGTTAAGCTCATATAGCTATACAGTTACAGTCTTGAAACATGCATAAACATGGAAAGAACAAAGTTTGTGACTGTGAATCAGCGTTTGACTTTATATAAAGTACAGCGTGCATTAACAGCAGCACTAATGCAGCGAGCTGAACATTATCTTAACAGCACACTATAATTCCATTCAACCGGGTGAAGTGCACTGCTCTTACTTCTAAAAACAATTAACATTCCATTAGATCAGACCTTTCAAAAGTGTTTTAATGTGGAAAGAAGGCAGCAAGAGTGGAAATGTGAGATTGTGTGAATATTTACGTGTTTTCTCTCAGGGAGAAGATCCATTACATCAGGACTGAAGGTCCTCAAGGTGTTGAAAAGCTGTCTTGTGACGCTGACCTGGTCATGCTGTTGAGGTACAGTGTGTTGCAGGAGAAATTGTGCATGATTTTCATCAGTTGTAATTGTAAAGCACAACCACAAGACGTGACAGGCAGTAAGTCAGTGTGTTTGAACACAATCCTCAGTGTTTGATTCGGTGGCAGTCAGATTACTCCTCAAACAAAGGCACTTTGACTTATGACTCACTCACACGGACCAACATGCGGGACTAGAAATAAGTGGCTTAATCAACTAGTCAGCCTCTCTAAACTCACTGTTTTCGAAAACATTGAAACATCTTACATTTAATGTGTACATTTTAATATTTTTCTTCTCCGTCATGCAGTCTATTTGATGAGGAGATCATGTCGTATATTCCATCTCACTCCTTCCACCCCGGCCTCACCTTCTCTCCACGCTGCTCTCCTGGATCCTCGCCTCAGAGTTCACCTGGTATGATCACATCCAAGGCTTTGGAAATCACTTACTATTTAATTATTGTGATTGGTCGAGCGCTTCGAGCATGTTTGGGAAATGTCTTAAATTATTTAAATGAGGAATATTGTGAAGAAAACTCAAGATGGAGGCGTTTCAGGGAGAAACACTGACACTGATATAGAGAAGAACTCGAACTCAAACATCAACATTACACACTAAAGAAAGATGAACGTGGAGAAAAAGCAGAATAGGACCCCATTAAGAAGAATACAGAAACTAAAAGCCACAAACATTTCACATGTTAAAGGTCTAACCATTTTTAGATTGTTATCTTAGAATCTAATAAACCATATTCTTTCGCTCAGTAACAAACACCTACATATTAACTTCTAAGCTTTTCTTTTAAAAGCCCATTTAAATGTCTGTGGAAACATGAGCCAGTCTGTTGTGTGCAGTGCTGCTTTTCGCAGCGGCTCTTGGTGATTCCTCACGTCAAGATGGTTCTTTCAAACATGTGCTTGATCACATATATTCACACCCCAGTGAGACGCGAGTTAAAGCGACTTAATTTCATGGCGGATGTCCCGCTGTGCTGATAGCACCAGTGTAATGAGCCTGTTCGGTACGCTTTTGATAGATAGTGTTTGATGAGAAAGCTCAAAGTAAAATTATTTCACAGCATGGTGCTGCTCCTGCTCCATTTGCTTTGTTGTTTTCACTCTAAGGGCCCTAGAAATTTTTGTAGTATTACATGTATCTTTCCTTGAAAACGTGCTTTTATTTCATTTTAATTAATTGTCAGACATTTTCAAATAAGGAAGTGTTCATGTATAGACCAATGTGTAATTATATGCAGTGGTATTATTTATTTTGACAGGCTTGCAGAGGGCCAGAGCGCCGGCTCCATACCGCAGAGACTTTGAGGCAAAACTGCGCAATTTTTACAGGAAGCTGGAGGCTAAAGGCTATGGCCAGGGGCCAGGAAAAATAAAGTAAGTGTGCCTGTGGTGTTTTCAGTATGAAAGTGCTTTAGATAGATAGATAGATAGATAGATAGATAGATAGATAGATAGATAGATAGATAGATAGATAGATAGATAGATAGATAGATAGATAGATAGATATGAATATGATTTACATTGATTTTGATATGGTTTGATTCTGTGGTGCTATCAAGGCTCATCGTCCGAAGGGAACACTTACTGGAAGGCACCTTTAATCAAGTAATGGCCTACTCACGTAAAGAGCTCCAGAGAAACAAGCTCTACATCACCTTTGTTGGAGAGGAAGGGTGAGTCCACTGTGAGACAATTACTGCAGCAGATGAAGACGATGTCTGATGAGACAGTCATTCACACGCATGTTATTGACATACATACTGCACTCTTAACTGATCTAAAATACTGCATTCATGTTCTCCATAGTTTGGACTACAGCGGCCCATCGCGGGAATTCTTTTTCCTGTTGTCTCAGGAGCTGTTTAACCCGTACTACGGTCTGTTTGAGTACTCAGCCAATGACACGTATATGGTGCAGATCAGCCCCATGTCTGCATTTGTAGAGAACCATTTGGAATGGTGAGAAATTCTTATCTATCTGTATCCCTAATTATTCCTGCTTAGACTTGGAATGTTTTTGAAGTTCAACTTTGTAGTTGTCGGGTTGATGTGGCCTGTGGTTGAGGAAATGCATGCCTTCTGGTCAGCCGGAAAGAAAGCCATGTAGAAGCGGTCACACTACGTCTTTGTTTCGCCTCTCATTTCGGCATTTTGACTGACAGGGAAAACAGCCCTCTTGTTGAGTAAATTATAGCGTCAGGAAACTAAATACAAAGACAAATTCTCAAAGTTTGCCTTGAACTTTATCCAAGCTAAGGGCACGTCTGGTGAATGTCAGTGTTCAAATTCACAACTTTTAATTGAATTTAAAAGTTGGCTTAAGTCACGGTGTCTGACTTTCAAGCCCTATCTACAAGGTAAAGCTTGAAATTGTAGCAAAAGCAGAATAATGTATTACAATAAGGCATGTACAGAACATTATAATATGAATAAGTGTTTTGTTGGACCCTCACAGGTTTCGTTTCAGTGGCCGTATTTTGGGTCTGGCTCTGATCCACCAGTATCTGTTGGATGCTTTCTTCACCCGGCCGTTCTACAAGGCCCTGCTCAGACTGTGAGTCTCAGTGGTTTTTTGGTGTCAAGATGAAGGCTGGAATACACTACACGACTTCTGAATAGATATTTAAAACACTACGCATCATACTCTTACCCACCTTGTAATGGTATGACTTTAAGGTCAATATGAACACAACAAATTCAGAAACATGCGCCTCATTTCTAGAAAAAAATGTTCTAAACTCGGCTCAAAATATCAAACATGTTTGATATCATCTGACTGAGTGGAATCATAGTCTGAAGCTAAAAAAGCTGAGTCTGTGCTGATCATACACTATGAGATTTTCTGTGAAATGTGTCAAATCTGGCTCTGACTTTTGGGCAACCATCCTCAACTCGTCCATAAATGTGGGCAGTGTCGTGTTGTGTATTCCAGCCTTAAGCAGAGGTTAGAATGATGGCTTTTGATTGGATGTCTGTGTTGTATGGTCTGTAGAGTGACAGATTTGAGCGATTTGGAATACCTGGATGAGGAGTTCCACCAAAGCTTACAATGGATGAAGGACAACGACATCACTGACATCCTGGATCTAACATTCACAGTCAACGAGGAGGTCTTCGGACAGGTGCTGGATAATTCACCTTGAAGAAGGTTTTTCATGCATCTTACCAAAATGCCTGCAATGAAAATGATCATTGATCAGTACTGAAGGAACTTGAGAGTTGAATCTCGCTCTCAGGCGTCTCCATTACCTATAGCAAACCAAACCTTGTTTTCCACATTGTACTAAAGTTGTAAAAGATGGCACGTCGGGGTCACCAAACAAACCAAACTACATTGTTTATACCAGTGTTTCTCAGGACTAGAAACACTGGTTTACACTCTTTGGTAGATCAACTTGTGTCCATTCTTGCTCTTAGAGGGCCACTCTCCTCCAGAGTTTAGCTCTAATCTGAATTAAACACATATGAACCAGCGAATCAAGATTTTTTAGGATCACTAGAAACTTCCAGTGTTGAGGCAAGTTGGAGCTAAACTCTGCAGGCCATTGGCCCTCTAGGAGCAGGTTTGGACAACCCTGACTTACTTATAGGTACTTATACTAATCTGGGATAAATATTTTAACATGGAAGAATCACACACTTTAACTTTAGAAATGAAGAACAAATAGGTGGCTGAAGGTGCTTTTTATCCTGCCATGTTGTTAAACATTATTTCTTGCTGAAACAAAGGTTTGTCCCAACCCTTAAAGAGCTGGTTGATTATGATTTCACTTTTTAACTTTAGTTAGTGTAAAATGTTGATGTTTGAGAATAAACAACATCTGCTAAGTTACGACGCTCAAAGTTCAATGCAAAGGGAGATATTTTCTGTTACAGAATTCGCTGTTTAAGGACTACAACAAACGGCTGGTAGGGACTACAACGAGCTGCTTCTTCTTCTTAAAATTTACATAAACCCCGCCCCCGAGAACACACAACAAAGGAGGCGGGGCCATGTTGGGCTGCTTTAGAGCAGAGGAAGAGTTGTTGTAGTAGAGTGTTGTTGTCATGCCGTCATTTTACGCCGGACTGCTTCACAAACGAGGGTCAATTCAACACAAAAGATGAACATGACGGCACATGCTAGTGGATGAGTTGAATCAACTCCACAGCAACTACATAAATTTATCCACTAACCATTCAGAAACGTCCAGTTTCATTCTAAAAGTTGTAACTTCTTCCTGAGTCTCTCCATCAGTGTCGACTCCGGTTTGAACAATGTAAGGCTGAACACCGTTACTGACAATCCTCATTTTGGCTGCGTGAGATTCTCCAGCTTTGTTGTTGTTGAGCTGTTAAAGCTCCGCCCTCTTCTGGAAAGGGGGCGGGAGCAGCAGCTCATTTGCATTTAAAGGGACACACACAAAAACGGCGTGTTTTTGCTCACACCCAAATAGGGGCAAATTTGACAAGCTATAATAAATGATCTGTGGGGGATTTTGGAGCTGAAACTTCACAGACACATTCTGGAGACACCAGAGACTGATATTACATCTTGTGAAAGGGGCATTATAGGTCCTCTTTAGAACTCTTTTACGTCGTTTGACAGGTGACAGAGAGGGAACTGAAGTCGGGGGGCTCCAACATCCAAGTGACAGAGAAGAACAAGAAGGAATACATTGAGCGTATGGCTAGATGGAGGGTGGAGAGGGGGGTTATGCAGCAGACTGAAGCCCTTGTAAGAGGTTTCTATGAGGTACGTAAGCTTGAATAGTAGCCAATCTACACAAAACGGTTTAGAGGAACGATTATTTACTCATCAGATTCAGAGGATTTGAATGTCAGATGTTCCTTTTCCTTTTAACAACGCAGGTTGTAGACTCCCGTCTGGTTTCAGTGTTCGATGCCCGTGAGCTGGAGCTGGTCATTGCAGGGACGGCCGAGATCGATTTGAACGACTGGAGATCCAACACAGAATATAGAGGAGGTGAGCAGATGGCTACTGTGCCTTTAAATATCATAAAATTACATGGCAACTACTCTGTCAACAGTAAGTAATGTTGTCAATTTAGCACCAAAAATGTTCAAAACGACCAGTAAATCATTAATTACTGGAGAAAAATGTTCACATGGTATTCATTTTTGATTAGACGCTTGATTGCTCAGGCTTACCATTTGTTCCATTTGAAGTGGTTTCAGTTTTCTTTCAGGTCCTCTGCTGTGAATTACTATGGAGGGTCAATCGTATTTTATCCCACCGCAAATGCCAAAACAAGTATCCCATCTGTTTAGATTGCAGTTCATTACTTAGAACGGAGCTGTTGACATTGAAAGCATAACGGGTGAACCCTGTAGAATTTCATATAACCCTGCGGTGTTGTGGTTTCACAGTGTCGAGATGACCTCACTTGAAACTCTGGAGACTTCTGTTGACTTTTCCTGCACAGCCTATGCACATTCAGATAGAGACCCCTGAAGGGCCTCTTTAGTGGGACACATTCTCTTCTCTTCTCATACTTTACCTAATTTAAATTAGATTGTTTCAACCAAATTCTGAGTTAGTTTCTTTGTGCTCCCAGAATGCATTATGACAAGTTCAGTGAAGAAAAATTGTCCAAGACTGTGAATGATCACAAAAGGACTACTTTACCCAACTACTTTGGTATTTATAAGAATGCTTTTCAGAGTGCAATTGTTAGTTTAGCGACACTAGTAGTTTTACTCTATTGCTAGCTCCAGCCCTAATTAAACAAACCTGTACCAGCTAATCAAGGTATTCAGGATCACTAGGGCTGTGTCTGAAATCACCCCTATAGTAGATAGCTTACTACTGGATAGTGCACTGGACATCCACATATTGGTGTTATTTGAAGGTAAATGTGGTAAATGTGAAGTATATAAGATGATTTATGTTAAAGTACATTCTCTTAACCTAGTTTATTGTTCATTGATTACTATTAGTATGTCATTCATAAGTTTATCTCCCCAAAAGTGTAAACATTGAGCCCCCTAGGCATTGAGAGCCGTCCGCTCAGATCCGTCAATATCTTTTCAACTCAACCTCATGGCTACTGTAACAGGCTGAGAGATTGGGGCGTGGCTACTGTAACAGGCTGAGAGATTGGGGCGTGGCTACTGTAACATGCTGAGAGATTGGGGCGTGGCTACTGTAACAGGCTGAGAGTTTGGGGCGTGGTTACTGTAACAGGCTGAGAGATTGGGGCGTGGCTACTGTAACAGGCTGAGAGATTGGGGCGTGGCTACTGTAACAGGCTGAGTGATTGGGGCGTGGCTACTGTAACAGGCTGAGAGATTGGGGCGTGGCTACTGTAACATGCTGAGAGATTGGGGCGTGGCTACTGTAACAGGCTGAGAGATTGGGGTGTGGCTACTGTAACAGGCTGAGAGATTGAGGTGTGGCTACTGTAACAGG
>RJVU01068486.1:358257-398326 GCA_003731715.1 Anabarilius grahami | reverse complement strand
CAGGTTGAGAGATTGGGGCGTGGCTACTGTAGCAGGCTGAGAGATTGGGGCGTGGCTACTGTAACAGGCTGAGAGATTGGGGCGTGGCTAGTGTAACAGGCTGAGAGATTGGGGAGTGGCTACTGTAACAGGCCGAGAGATTGAGGTGTGGCTACTGTAACAGGTTGAGAGATTGAGGCGTGGCTACTGTAGCAGGCTGAGAGATTGAGGTGTGGCTACTGTAACAGGCCGAGAGATTGAGGTGTGGCTACTGTAACAGGCCGAGAGATTGAGGTGTGGCTACTGTAGCAGGCTGAGAGATTGGGGCGTGGCTACTGTAACAGGTTGAGAGATTGGGGCGTGGCTACTGTAGCAGGCTGAGAGATTGGGGCGTGGCTACTGTAGCAGGCTGAGAGATTGGGGCGTGGCTACTGTAACAGGTTGCGGGATTGGGGCGTGGCTACTGTAGCAGGCTGAGAGTTTGGGGTGTGGCTACTGTTGGAGGCGTAACCAAAGGGTGTTTACACGGTGAGGGACCATGACTGATGTTACATGGTAAAAGACATATAGTGGCAGATACGTTGGATGGGTTTATTATAAGCAAGATGCTTGCGTTCGCTCTAGACAAATTGTTAGTTACTCAGTTACTCATGACACAACACAGCTAAAAGTATTCCTAATATGTTGGACTTTTATTGAAAGTATCCTACTCTTTTACCTGTTGAGACAATCCTTCACAAGCACCTGTAAGAGCTGTGTCTGTGATGTTCGGGGAGGCGCGACACGCGAAAGGAGCGTTTGCTTGGTGGTTTAAAGATATACTTTATTTTTTGCAATTCTGCCACTAGTGTCACATAAACTTCATACTTCACATTTAACCTCACTGTCAACTTCCAGGTTACCATGATGGGCACATTGTGATGCGTTGGTTCTGGGCCGCGGTGGAGAACTTCAATAATGAACAGAGGTTGCGCCTGCTGCAGTTCGTGACGGGCACTTCCAGTGTCCCCTACGAGGGTTTCGCAGTACTGCGTGGGAGCAACGGCCTGCGGCGCTTCTGCATTGAAAAGTGGGGAAAGATTACTTCTCTGCCAAGGTATACTGCATGAGATAACATACATCACACAAATCCCAAATGACTGCTAAACACAGCTTCATGTGGTGACTCGTGATGACTTTGTAGTAGCTGATTCTTCTGGAGAAAAATTATGCTAGCTGAGATAGAAAAATGTATTTGATTTATCAAGGATTGATTTGAAGACCCCATTACATTGAAAAATGTGTTTGATGAAAGCACTTTTCTTGTGTGTGTTGAGGCACATCCTTTCTGACTGTTACGTGTCACATTTTTCTGGGTCAGAACTCACAAGCAAACAACAAACAGAGCTAGTATAGTATAATCATGATCCTAACCTCTATCTCCATACTGAAATCTTTTTGGTCCATCGAGAAGATTTTAAATGTGCATATTTTGCTAAAAGTTTGTCAGACTACATTACCATATAGATGACTAGCATATGTGCTAGATTAGAGAACTGGGCTGAATATTATATTTTTGCCATTCCTCATAGCTTACATTTCATGGAAAGAATATTATATCTCACTTTATGAAGCAGTGCTTCCCTGCATTTCAGTTTATATTTGATAGTCATACTTCTTTCTCATGTGAATAGAAACAAATGCGAGACGTGAAATGAAAAGCACAGAGCGCAGTACACAGAAAGTGCTTTAACCAACAGATTCTTTCTTCTATAAGCTTAATGTTTTGTTTACCTGCCATGGTTCTTCCACACTGTTCACAATGTGTAGTTCAATCACAACAGCAAAGGAAACCCCCTTTAAGCCTTTTCATACTGTTTAGACTTGTAAATAAAGCTAACCGAGATGACAAGGTGTCATCCTGAAAGCTCAAAAGCTCACTCAGGCTTGATTTGCATCCAGCGTTTCACCTTGAAATTCATTTCTCCCGGTTCGTCTGGCAAACAGAAGGGACTGCGGATCAAAGCCTGGCGCCGTCAGCAGTAAAGTACAGGCTCATATTTCTCTGTCAGGGTAAGAACGGCTTGGCGTTTGTCATTGTGTGTGCACAGCGTCAGCAGCCAAAGCTAAATAAGGGCAATGTGATGGAAAGGATACAGATGCCTCACTCAGATACAGAATTTCACATGCTTTGCTGCTACGGAGAAGGGGAAAGTTTGTACTGTACAGCAAGGCAGTTTGCAGAAATGTAGTGTTTATGTCGCCTGTTTACTCAGAGGCCTGAATGGAATCTCCCTCTTGACCTTTGACCCCTGTATCTTTGTCTCCTGCAGGGCTCACACATGCTTCAACCGCCTGGATTTGCCTCCCTATCCGTCGTACACTATGCTGTATGAGAAGCTTCTAACCGCTGTGGAGGAGACCAGCACCTTTGGTCTGGAGTGAAGGCGTGAGATTTCTTTTATTACTGTAAATACATTTTCAATAACTCGATCCACTTTTTAGAGATTTTTAAACTAATATATCTGGGAATTTTGTTTCAAATGACTTGAGTTAGCATGCTTCTGCTCTAAAAAAACAACATACTTTTCTGTATTTGTGGGAGTTTGGGGTCAAGAGTAACAAATGCAATGGTGAAAACCAGCTCCAGCCTATTGTATTCAACTGACTGACTCGATTCTCCCCATCATTCTGTTGGTTAGGCATCAGTACTTCTGCTTTCTGATTGGTGAACTGGGATTGTCAGTGCCTGGCTGTGTTTGAAATGGAATGCTAAGATATTGCTTATGAAATACTACATACCGCCAGTATTTTATTAAGGTACTGTAGTGTGTGAAACATTACACAATATGCAAAACATAAACACTTTAAAGTGCAGTAATGTATGCAATGTTGTTGTCACATCATCACGCTGCATGTTTAATAATCTAGCATGTGTTATCATATCAGAAATAGTTATTTTAATGTGTGAAAATGATTTTTTTTTGGCACATTGCATTATGGGATACAACACTCCACACAGTGTGCTCTAGATATATAACGTGCATTGTGGTGAATGTAAAACATCATCCGGGAATCGTATGTATGCATACAGATGTGCACGTTACAGATGCTGCATAAACAGTATGGTAGTGTGCTATTCCAAACACAGCCACTGATCAAACACTTTCATGCTCATATCGTCGGCCGAACTCCAAACCACGCATATTATTTGCTTTAATAGAATTCCTAAACTGAACACCCACACTGCACATAGTATGCTTTAATCACATTGATGATGTCATTAAAAAAGATTCTGTTTTTGGAGTAGAAATGGCCAAACTCAAGTCTGAGCGCTCGAGCTTTAAGCAGGACGCACACATGGAAGCTCACTCGACAGTGATGTAAGCGACTTAATTGTGTAACTAAACTAGTGACACGAACACTAAGCTGTCTGCAGGGTCTGTGTGGACACATTAGAAATAACTCTCTAATTGTTTAAATAACTCTTCTTAAAACCAGATCCTTTTTTTAGGGATCAGGGATGAGCTTCATATAATAATGACACTGGATTCATCCACTATATTTCTCTGAAATGTATTTTGTTGTAAAGTTTATAATAATAAAGTATAATATCATTTATTGATGAGTTGTACAAACACGAGCTGGTTTGTCCCTCATAATTGTAACTGTAAAACTAACAGATTTTGAGTTATATTTATACAATTACTGATGATAACTACAGGCAACAAGAACCAGATGACCGGATTTTCTTTATTATTTGTATGCAATATCTTAAGTGGTGCTTTTTTATTTGCATTTTTGTTGGACACTTACAGCCGGACCTCTCTGATAATCACAACCATCATGTCGGGAGCATTTAATGCATGCAGGCTCTTATGATAGTGTGTATCATTGCTATGAAGCCGTTCCCCAGGATCTATTAAATGTGTTCCTGATGGATCTGAACTTCCTTTGGAAGGATGTCCTCTTAAATTGAATCTGTGTATTAAACGCATAACTTGTTTGACGTATTGACAGAGATTGTGAAATGACTATCTGACCATTTGCTGTTGTACACTGCTCAGTTGATGATGATGTATTTTTATCATTTTTATTTGTTGCCAGTTTTGTATTTTATATTCTTTTTGTATTTGAGTTCAATGAGATTGCATATGAAAACCCTTTACTTGCAATGAAAATTGTTTCAATTGTTAATGAAAATAAATATGTAAATATAAATATGTATACTAATCACTGTATATCAGCCTAATTTCCTGATGTCAGTTTGTTCGACATGAACAGACTTTGCTTTTGCCCCAAACTGTTGTACATAAATGTCAATAAACAATCACTTTGTATTAGGCTGATTGTATTGATTATGTTGCTTCAATCCAGCACTCACAAATACTGGAGTTCAAGCTCATCCTAACACAGTTCCAGCACTAGAGGGCCTCGCTCCAGTGTTTTGAAGGATCTCATCAACAGGCACTGTTTTAAGAGGATAAACATATTTTAAATAGCCCACAATAACAGCAAAATCTCATAATAAAACTGATCAAATACGGTGCACATTTATTGTAATGACACCATAATGAGTTTTAATGTCTGAGTTAATCCACTGCCCAGAATTTAAATAATGCATGATTAGATTTAAGAATAAAAGTCCTTTTTACGTCCTCGTTAACAGGCACGTGAGATGTCCGCATCGAGAGAAATTTACAAAAGTGATTTATATACATAGAAAGCACATTAAATTCAAGTAAAACGTCTACTTTTAAGGTTTCAAAAAAGTTTTGGGAGAATAAAAAGTCAAAATGTGGGTGAAATAATGTTCATTCAGTGTAACACTTATGTACTAATTTATGTAAACATTGAAACAACATACTCATTCTGACCTGTACGTATTAAAATATATAAAAGAATAAGTGAGCATACTAAATTTTATTGCATTTTAAATGAATAAAACATTCTTGCTGACAAATGGGCAAAACCTAGAATAGTGGCAAAGTTTAAAAATTTAAAAATTACAAGTAATTAGCATTTGAGGTCAAATTAATTAGTCCTTAACATGGCATAAATAGTTTTTAGTTGTAAATATCCATGACAAGATTGTTACACCGAAGGACATTTCAGTGGCTGTCTTCTGTAAATCAAGGTAAAAATGAAAGATATTGAATTTTTGCTCTGAAAAACAAAACATGATCCATTCTGATGTACTGAAAACAACAACAATTTAAACTGATGCTTAAAACCCTTTTTTATGTCTTTGACCCATATATAAATAATATAAATCCAGATCACAGATGCCTAACATCAGTCTTTTTTATATCATTTAATTAATTAATCAATTGGTCATCTCTGATTGGTCAAATGTCATTCAAAGACAACCTCCTCCCGCCCACCGGCAAGTGCTCGATTGTAATTGGTGGAAGGGCCTGTCAATCACGCCCGTTGCCCCGGCAACTGAAGTCCGAGAAGCAGCAGCTTGGCTTCAGTGGAGTCGCTCTAGATGCAGCGGACGAGCCGAGGAGAGCTGGAGCACAAACTCACTCAGGAGGAGTTCTGATGAAGATGACACTCTCAGCAGTTGATATTTTACGCACGTGTCCATGTGAGGTCAAAGTTCAGCGAGAGAAGTGAGGTAGAGCGATAGTTCACGGTCGAAAGTCACCTGTTGGACTGGGCTTGCAGGTAAAAACAGGTATAAGTACACAAACAAAGCGAAGTGACGTTTATAGCAGCCGTTATGATTCCCGAATGTCCACGAATCCGGTGTGAATCCGGTCAGAACCGCTCCGGGCTGCTGCGCGAGATCCGAACCTCCATCCGGAGCGAGCCGTTCACCGACCGCTATGACGTCATCCCCGGCAGAGAGCTGGGCAGGTAAGAGAGTCTCACCTGTGTTTGTGTCAGTTCAGTCACAAGCTGTTGTGTTTATTTGTTTGTCTGACTCACGTGCCTATAGATATAAATATATGAACTTTTTTAGATTAAAAAGTATTAATTTTGTTGACTAATTGACACCTGGTGCTTTTAATGAGTGCTTAAGCCACGAGTGAATGCATGACAAATGTTTTTGCACAGGGTAATGCAGATCACTCTGTGCAGTTTTAGCTTTTGTTACTGATATTGCATGCAGGGCCATCAGTGCAATGTTGAAAATACTGTTGCATGAGTTAAAATGCATCTACACTGAACTGTGAGAGACATTTAATGAAACACCCTATAAACTTCTGCATGCAGAGCATCAAGCTGGATCAGATGATGGGAAGCAGTGGTCTGATGGCACAGATGCCAGGCTCGTGGTTTTTAAATCGGCCAGTAAAAGGGCACAATGCTGTTGGTGATGCTGCTTTGCCAAGTCTCTGTAGGAGCTCAACGCTATGAAAACACGGCTCTGATTTCACTGTTGCCCTGTTTGCAATGCAAGCACGAAAAGATTTGAGCATGCGCCTCTGCGAAACTAGCTTTAATTCCACATTGAGGTGGAGCGCTAATCCATAAATGGGGACGTTTGCTGTAGATTTTGCATGATGGGTGGAAGTTTGAACTCAAGCTCAGAGATTGTTAGTTCCTTTTTCTGTTGTGTTATTCACAAGACAAACTCTTGAACATGTAATGCACTCTAAAAAATGCTGGATTAAAAACAACCCAAGTTGGGTTGAAAATGGACAAACCCAGCAGTTGGGTTAAATGTTTTATTTAACCCAACTATTGTTTAAAAATTACTAGGGCTGGATATTGACACGATTTTCACGATTCGGTTAGATTACTGTTCACATGCTTTCGATTCGATTACGATTTTGATTCAATGCGATATCGATTATTTTGGATGTAGTATTTCAGTTTCAGTTCATGGCAAATTTTCTAGAGGAAAAATCTCTCAACTAATGCTGTAAACTACACATGAGAGTCAGTTTGTACCACTGAAGGTTAAATTAACTTATTTATATACAAACACTTAAATTACACTCAATTATGTTTTTATTATAAATAAAGTTTAGAATTACATAATCATATTTCTACTCCAATTCGTTTTTTGAAATATAAACATTTAAATCGCGGCTGATTTATTCAAACATGCATTAAATATTGAAGAAGATTATAATGAATATGTAACGGTGCATAGCTATATTTATCAGAATGTTGCTTTCTAGAGCACTTTTCTAGCTGACTAATGATTTTATGGTCACTGAATGTGTTTTCTGAGGTAAATGTGACGTTACGTGACATTGAAGCTGTTTTATTGAGTCTTTCCGAGGTTGAAGCACTGATTGAGCGATTACACGAGACATGATACGGATTTCAGTAAGTTGTACTGTATATTTTAACATACCTTCAGATGTTCATGCATGTTTATTTCGCTGTAACTGGTATTAAAGCGGAGGAGAGGATGATCACATGCTTCTCTTTAACTGAGGCGCTAAAGCGATCCGTCACGCCACATTAAACGGCGCCAGAACTGTATTTATTTTTTGAATCTCATAATAAGATGGACTTCATTTGAAATCTGAGACTTTGCTTCATATCAAAAGTAACAAAGCACAAAGATTATTGCGATTTATTGGATGGGAGGCGCTACATATTCTGCTCATTCATCAACTGAAAACAGACTAGACTAATCGATTCTTGGGATTTAAGAATTGATATCCGTTTGTAAAAATAAGAAACGATTAAAATCGAGAAATCAATATATATATTTTTTTTTTTTTACCCAGCCCTAAAAATGACTGACTGTATGTCTGGCTTAAAATGAACCCAAAATATGTTGGAAATTACAAATCAGACACATAATTACTAGAGGCAACAATAATAATCAAAAGGTGGACATTTATTAATAAATTATTATTATTCATTAAACGTATTAATAAATGTTCATTTCCAACATACTTTGGGTTAATTTTAAGCAACAGTATAGTCATTTTTAAACAATAGTTGAGTTAAATTAAACTACCCAGCAGGTTGAGCAAACATTTAACCCATCACTGGGTTTGTCCATTTTTAACCCAACTTGGGTTGTTTTTAACCCAGCATTTTTAGAGTGCATCAGCAGGCCATCTGATCCGTTTGTTTTCAAAACACATCAGGATTAATGGACAGAGGTTTGGACGCACGACTGTCTGGATGTCTGCCACCACCCTTTAAGTACACTAAAGCAAGAGAAAGGACGAATCAGTGCCTAGTTCCCGTCAAGCATGTTTTACCAATCTCTCCATCTGTTTCCCAAAGTTAAACTGGAATAGCTTGGGATTTCAGGGATGTGATTGGCTGCTTATTTTGATGGCGATGCTCATGGAGAACAGCCATTTCACAGAGTTCAGTGTGTATTTCAGTGGCTGCCAGAAGGGATGCTGATGTTCATTCTGAGGATCACATTAGTCTAGATATTGCCGTTTAGAGTCTAGTTAGCCCAAATGTAGTCATGCACAAGGACAGCTGCTGTACCTGACGTCTGTGATGAGGGTTTGAGTCCCGATCATTGACCGTTAGGACAGTAGTTTTCTATTATACATGCACTAATGTCCCAAGCACAGCTGAAATTAGATGAGCTTATCTAGAAACATGTAAACATCAATTTGTTTTTGAAGCACATCATATATTTAGGTGAATTAGTTGTAGTGAAGTTGTGTAGATTCCAGACTGGATTAAGAGGTTTAGACTGATTGACGTACTGAGAGATTTAAGAGTGCCAGAAATGTTCGACTTGTAAATCATTCATAAAACTCTAATGCGATCATGTTTGATTCTTAATTCCATTTGATCTTACGTTAATTTTGGGGCGAATCAGGATTTGTAAAGATTCCTAATGATTCCAAACTATTACTCAGTGAAGGAATAACCACATTTATATGCGCAAAATTATTGAGATATAAGGTAGGGATGCCCAATATCTTCGTTATTTGAGGGTTTTTGATGTCCGTATTGGAGATTTAATTGTGCACACAAGAGATGCACTGATACGAACATTTTGTCCGATACCGATAACCGATAATTCTTTATATTTAAAAGCCAATAACGTTATATTGGCCCAAAAATCTAAATGCAAATTTTTATTTAATTTTTGAGAGCCTGATTACAAAAAAAAAAGTTTCACCATTAAAAGTCATGTCCCAAGAACACAATTATAATGTTCTCATCATAATATTATGTAGCCTATGACAGTCTTGCACTGCACATGTTACATTTAACTGTATTTTCCTTTTTGAAGTGATTTCAATCATATTTCAAGCAATTCAAAACCATCATGGCGGACAGTGCGCATCTGAAGTGTCTCAGTTTAAGGAAATAATCCATTATTTATTGGTTTTAATATATCGGCCAAATTAAAATGAACATATATCGGCCGATATATCGTGCATCCGTAGTGCAAACTCATTTTTACAAACAACTGATTTTAGTCTTTAGTGTTTTTTTAATTTATTTGTTATTTATTGATGGAAAAAATAGTATGTAGAATAGAATTTTGATATCTGCTATTTATCAATGAATGGCTTAGGCTGATTTTTTTGGTACTAAATTATATTTAAGGAATGGTTATGATCCATTTATTACCTGTTAACCACTTTTTGAGTATAGACCTGAAAATGAAATTAACTGTGGTAAATCTTGAATGCTTTGAAGACTGAAGTTTGGTGTCTTTTTAAAGAAGAGACTTAGCAGATTATTGCTGAAGTGAAAAAAAGTTAGCGAAAAAAAAAAATTATAAAAGTTTATGAAAAATGCATCACTGAATACTATTTTTATTTTATTTTATATGAAACGTGTTTTCCAAAACATGTTTTACTCAAACTGTGAAAATGTATTCCAGATTTGAGGTTGATATCTCAAAAAATGAGCTTTCAGTTAGAGTTTGTTTGGCCGCAGTACCAAACACTTCCACTAGATGATACTCAATTTTGCTCATTTTTGACCGTGAACATTTTTTTCAGGACCATTTAACCTTTTTGAGTCATCTCCATGATTTTCCTTTTTCCACATAGAAAGTGCCTAAACCTTTACCAAGTTTCATACCATTCCGGTAAAGTAAAAAAAAAATGTTTGGCATGTTTTTTTTTGTTTGTTTGTGAAGTAATCCCAGCATCACTATTTCAAGATGCTGCTGTAAGCGTAAAGCGTGGGATGCGTCTCGGTGCACGAGGTGAAACCGGAGCAGTGCTGTGGTTTAGATGCTCAAATGTGGATAATTGCAGGGCCGCCACACTGCATTCCTCTGCCACTGTGCTTCGGGAACACCCAGTCGTGACGGATCAGAACCAGTCCTCTACCATTGTGTGTGGACGTCGGCCAAGGCTTTAGATCAACAAACGTCTGTATGGGAACACATTCAGCGCTGCAGATATTTGATGGGAAGAGTTCCATGTAAAATGAGAAGTGTAATTTTTCAAACATTTGGGCGACATTTTATCTTCTCGCATCTAACGTGCCAAGTTTCTTAATGCCGTGTCACAGATTTGTTAATGGCAGTGTGCCATTTGCAATTTGCTGGTGTAACTACAAAAAGATGTAGTTTTAAACACATATTAACTGAAATGCATGCCACTTATGCATAAAGCTGTGAAACTGTGATTTTCTAGAGACACTAAATTTAAAGATTTTTAAGGGCATAATTTGCTTAAAATGATTGTTTGTTTGATTACACATCTCTTCCACAGTTCAGCTTTAGTGTTGAGCTCAGTGAATGCTTATCTTTTAATTAAGGTGGCTCATTTAGGAGGGATGTGTTTGCAGTGTTAAAATGCATGACACCACGGTCTTAAACAGCGTGTCATCAGCTGAGAATCTCTCACCCTTCTTTCATAAATCTCAGGGGTTTGAGTGAGTTCTGCCACTTGATTGACACATCTGTGCCGTGTGATCTATATATTTCTTTCCCTTTGTGTTTCCCAGTCTTTTCTGTTCTCTTTCCCAGAGAATCCCGGCTCTAACAGCCGAGTGGGATACCATGACATCATTGCTGTGCCATTCATGTTGTATGGCTCTGAAAGCCCAGTGGCAACATCTGCTGTGCTCCATGGAAACAGTAGCGGCGATGTCATGTGAAAGCCAAGTTCGTTATTGAAGCCCTTTTAGTGCTGGAGTGTCAGAAAGAGGCAATGATGATCTGAGTGCCAGTGTAAACTTCCTGTCCCACGACAGTCCAAATACCAACTATACTTTGCCAGCTTTTTAGAACAAAGCCCTGAAGTACTCAACTTTGACATGAATGATATGCCAAATTGTGCAGCCTGTGCTATTGCTTTCCTAAGAAATCATAATCAAAACATAACAAAAAACTCCCATAGGTTCACATAGAATCCTGGCGACCGCCTAGCAACAAGGATGGATTCTGATTGGCTGTCAATGCTGGAGAAAAAAATTGGTCTGAAAGTGATTCCAATGATATAATTTCTCTGTGCCACTATCGTTGGTGTGAACGGGCCTTTATTCTATGTAATTTTCCATGTGTCTTGAACTACAGTCCAAACAAAGTTTGTCTGCATTAAACGGCACCTATAATGCCCCTTTCACAAGATGTAATATCAGTCTCTGGTGTCTCCAGAATGTGTCTGTGAAGTTTCAGCTCAAAATACCCCACAGATCATTTATTATAGCTTGTCAAATTTGCCCCTATTTGGGTGTGAGCAAAAACACGCCGTTTTTGTGTGTGTCCCTTTAAATGCAAATGAGCTGCTGCTCCCGCCCCCTTTCCAGAAGAGGGCGGAGCTTTAACAGCTCAACAACAACAAAGCTGGAGAATCTCACGCAGCCAAAATGAGGATTGTCAGTAACGGTGTTCAGCCTTACATTGTTCAAACCGGAGTCGACACTGATGGAGAGACTCAGGAAGAAGTTACAACTTTTAGAATGAAACTGGACGTTTCTGAATGGTTAGTGGATAAATTTATGTAGTTGCTGTGGAGTTGATTCAACTCATCCACTAGCATGTGCCGTCATGTTCATCTTTTGTGTTGAATTGACCCTCGTTTGTGAAGCAGTCCGGCGTAAAATGAACAACACTCTACTACAACAACTCTTCCTCTTCTCTAAAGCAGCCCAACATGACCCCGCCCCCTTTGTTGTGTGTTCTGGGGGGCGGGGTTTATGCAAATTTAGGATTTAGGTTTATTTAAATTTGCAGATGTTTTTTATGATCAAACAGAAACATTACACACTAACTAAAGTTAAAGAAGTCAAATCATAATCAACCAGCCTTTTAAAGCATCGCAAGAAACCAGATCTTATTTTTACATAATTGCCACTGTTTAACAAAAGCGAGGTGCTGAAAGGGTATAGTCAGGTCTAAAAACTCAACGTAAAGGCTTTCAGATGAGGTAATGCTCTTTCCTAAAACATTTAGAAAATATCTCTCGGGTCACATGTCAGAGTTCATTATTCCTCCTTGTCACAGACACAGAACAAACAGGCCTCAGCTTTCAATCCGGGAGCCTTTTCCACCCGTCTGTGAACGTGCGTGTGCTGATGGGACTTATGTGTTGTTTTTGTTCCCTGTCTTTAAGAGCTTTTGCTCCTGTCGGAGTGACTGCAGCTAATGACCTGTTTAATGCAGCCCACAGAAAACCAGCACTTTCCCCCGAGTAACACTGAAACTCTGAGCAAAACCTGGTATTTAGCTAAAGTGCACACTTGCTCGCTTGGCAGAAAATAAAGTGTCGCTGCCCTCATATAACACGTTCATTAAGTGAAGTGTTGCGTGGCAGAAAGTACACAGGGGGAAACATAGTTGGAAGCCTTTTTCGCTGCCTCCTTTAACAAAGCTGCTGCGGCCGAGACGTCAGTAATGCAGCTATAATGTCTTTCACAGCACAGTCCTTCCCAAACATAACTTTTTTTTATATAAATATCACTCATGATGAGAAGCAGCCTGCAGTCATGTTGCCAGTGACAGTGATTTAAAGATTTAAAGAAATAAAGCAACCAAAAGTCATGCATTTTTAATGAGAGTTGCAAAACTTGTGTCAGAGACCAATGGGGATGCGACAGAGTGCAGAGATCTAACACTGTGTGAAGACTAGGCCTGCACAATATTAGAAAAATATTTATTGTGATATTAAAGAGGACCTATTCTGCTTTTCTCCATGTTCATCTGTCTTTCAATCAGAGCACATTGTGCTTTTCAGAAGGAGGGGCTTCGTAGAGACAGGAACTAAACAGAGCGTTACTGACAGACTGGGAAGAGAGGAGCTGCAACAATGAGGAGAATAATCAACATTCAGTCTAGTAGAGCCCAAAAACACCATCAAGACTTTATAAAAGAGCATAATAGGTTGCCTTTAAATAATGCAGGAATTTTCATCAGATACATTGAATGGCTTTATTTGAAAGTAACTAATCACTCTAGAACGATTGGTGATTTTGTTGGGGATTGAATCTGCATAGAAAATAAAATATTATTATTATTATTATTAACTTTTTACACTGAAGACTTGTTTTGAGTGCAAACCATTCTTTTAGGGTATTTAAAAACATCACTCTTTACAAGAACCAACTTAAAACTCTTTCAGTAACCAAAAAGTCAACAAAATAAAGTTCAGTAGAGGAAGTGTTGTTGATGTACTTTCATTCTGAATCGGTGATGTCACCTTCTAGTAGACAAAAGCTCAGAGACTCGAGAGGATTAAGGTGTTTAACTCAGATTGCCCGTGTTGTTCTCTTCCACTACCGATTACACAACTTCAAGTTCAAAGTCACATTAACCTTAAAGTCACCACGAAATCAATTCATGTCCTGGTAATCTTGAATCAGAATATCTTCTCCTCCCTCTTGCAGCATCTCTTCTCTTCTCTGATGACGAGGGCGGGGCAACCTGTCACTCACATGAGATCCACCAATAGCAAACCACAACCATCCAATCAATTCCACACAGACAAAATCAAGCCCCGCCCTACATTTGTTCTTGTTTGAGAAGCGTTTCACTCTGATATACGGCACATTAGAGAAGAAAAGACTAGAACAACTTCCGTCTCATGCTGACTTCAAATAGCTAGTTATTGATCATCTTTCTTTGCAACTGTTTAAATCGCATTCATATGTGCTCAATTCTGGATAGCCATTTAATGAGTCCAGATGGTCTTTGGGGTGTCTTCTGCCCTCTTAGAACTGGAAAATGGTGATTAAATCCTAAGAAGATTTGAAGTTAGTCTTTTCCTATTGACATTTCTGTAAATGCGTAGTTAAACTTGTGCATTTTCTGAATTGGGCCTGTAGAAAGAATAATGGCATCTCATTGAATTATTTCACCATTGTCAGTATGTGTTTTTACACAAATTTCCAAACGGACAATGGGTTTGCTTTAAGAATTTCTATGACTTTATTACCTCTTTTATACCTCTGGAGAAGGTGATTTGGATTCTGCAGGAATTCTTCTAGGTAAAATACTGCAACACTTGACAAACGGGCTCTATGAATGTGATTGACATCGAGTGCACTCAGAACTGAATGCATATTCTGATACATCATCTTATCTTGAATTCAGTGTCTGGTTTTGGTCAGTTAAAAGCATAAAACCCTCTCATTTGGACCAATTACAAGTAATGTTCACATTCTCAGAATTTCTCAATAACTTTCAAGTTGGTGACCATATAAACCCTATTCTCCAACAGACAGACCATCTGCTCTTGATATGGCCAGTATTTCACATAAACCATGACCCTGCCGTCAACCCTTGTCCTGCACACATGAAAGCCATTGCGCTCGGGCTGTTTGTGTGAGTCCACCGGCTCTGGAAATGTGCTGACATGGCTGTGGAGAGAGAGAGAGAGCGAGAGCTCATTTTTAAAGACACCAAAGTCGCCGTCTCCAAATCACAGTCCGTCTTTCCAGCAGCTTCAGAACTCAAAGGCCTTTGGTTAACCGCGGAGCACTTTTTGAATTCCATACAATAATAGAAGTCGTATTTGACAAAACATCTGCACCACATCAAGGCAAGTGCGACCTAAAAATTGGTCGTTGGTAAAATTTCATTTGTAAATTATCTGCTCAGCTTGTGAACCGTTGTCACGATTAGTTACAGTCTCGTGCGACATCCGTTGAAGTTCTCAGAAACCAAAGCTTTCAAAGCCTTTCACCTCACAGCAGCAGCGGGAATGATAGACTCTCCAGAGCTGCTGATTGGACGACCGGAGACCTCTGGAGTGGCAGGTATTATGTGAGGAGCTTAGAGTTTCTTTATCACATTCCCCCATGGCATTCGTATTTTTAAGAAGCCGGTCTTGAGCGGCGGGACCAGATTAACGCAACACCATGGAAATGGAGGTATGCCAAAGCCATGCAGTCAAGGGCAGTAAAAGCCTATTAGGTTTTCAAAGGAGCGGAAGGTGCTTTAGTGTTTCTGAATCAGTCTCAATCAGAGCGATTAGGACACTGTTGGGATTTTATGAATGTCTTGTGGCTCAAACACCAACTTCTTACTGTCATGTGTAGTTGCATTCTTTGTTTGAACACTTACAGTACTCCTAGACAAATTGTCCCCCTGATCAGTATTTGAAATTCTTGCACCAAAAATTGGTCCCCCCTAATGTTCAAGACATGGTTACGGCCTTGACTCATTCACTTTAAAAAAATGTTGGGTTAAAAGCAACCCAAGTTGGGTTGAAAATGGACAAACTCAGTGATTGGGTTGTTTTAACCCAGCGATTGGATTCAATGTTTGACCCAACCTGCTGGGTAGTTTTATTTAACTCAACTATTGCTTAAAAATTACTGTATTGCTTGCTTAAAATGAACCCAGAGTATGTTGGCAATTAACATTTATTAATATGTTAATAAATTAACATGTATAAGTTTAATTGCTTATTAATAAATGTTCACCTTTTGATTATTATTATTGTTGCTTCTAGTAATTATGCTATTTGTCTGATACTTAATTTCCAACCTATTTTGGGTTCATTTTAAGCCAGCCATATAGTCATTTTTAAACAATAGTTTAAATAAAACATTTAACCCAATTGCTGGGTTTGTCCATTTTCAACCCAACTTGGGTTGTTTTTAACGGCATTTCTTTTAAGAGTGTAGTACTTACAGCAAGGCCACATTTTTTATTTGTGTCATTCATTAGTGGTCATACCATCTACCTATTGTGACTTCTAGTGATGCATGATATATACCATTATAGGTTATTGGCTGATATTGGATATTGGATCAGATTTCTCAGAGGACTGTTGAGTTTGCTGAAAACAGTAAGTAATTTGCACTGGAACTGTTTAAGAAAAACACAGGCTGTGTTTACATGGACCCTAATAATCTGATTGCAATCAAACTAGTTGCACAGTCGGAATAAAAACATCACATGTAACCACGTCAATCAGAATGAGTTGGTCGAATCCGATTGGAGTTTCATTTTCTAATCCGTTCGATAGGACATATAAACACTTGACCGGATTGAAAACTGAAACTGGAATGTTCTGCACATGTGCAGTGACGTAGAAATGGCGTAATGATGTGTGATGCATGGAACGAGCTGTTGTTGTTGAATTAGTGTTATAAATGACTGTTGTGTCAGTCTAATATTCTTCCACTCAACGTATGTAAAGTAGTGCAAGACAACGTTGTCCCACATCTTGCTTTGGACTACACAGACGCCTTGTTTCGGGAACAGGAAGGGCTGTTTTTACTGCTTGATTAGCAGCACGACACAAAGCTTTGTGTGCTCGTCGTCTCCTAATAAGGACCCGAAATAAATATAAACAAGTAACATCTTGATGGTTTCATAGTTCATATTTCAGATGGTTTTTGTCGCATATCTTGTGACTAAATGACATTCACTTCTGAGGCAAAGAGCTGGTCTTTGTGTCTTGAAGAAACCCATAACAGAGATACTTTACACCCAGATTTTATTGGGACAGTCCAGAACAAGGACTTTTTTTTTTTTTTTACTTACCTCATGAATCACCACATTTTTTGAAGAAAGGAGGAAGTCAGTCCCAGCTGTGTGTAGTAAATCTCAGCAGTTCTGGACAGAATGGGGATGGAAATAAGGAAAACTTCCTTTGATGACTGAAACCCTTTCTGAACCCATGACCCATGAAGTCCATTTCTTGCATTTGCCATGCATTCACCTGCGTTCACTTTGGTTTATACTCAAGATGTTCTGCTAATCTTGCAGTTCTGCAGTGTCGGTCACTGTGAAGAACTTGCAGGAATGTCTGTCCTAGGCAAACATCATATAGTTTTAACCTCTGGAGACTTTAAAACAAGCCATTTTCACAGACGCCTACATGCATCTCTCAGGACGCACATCAGTCATTCTGCTCTGAGAATGAAGCAGTTATGAATAATCCTGCAAATTGCCTGAAACATCAGTGTGGGTGTTTGTGGTCCGGGAGCAGATGGACTGAGAAGGCTAGTTCAGGACATCACGGTGTGATTCGGGATCCCCCTCGCAGGGACGTTACAGGAATTTCCTCCACAGCTCAGCCGTCTCTTCCAGGAAGCTAAATCTTCCCCGGTGCTTCTCTTGGCTGCCGCTGTGTTTCTAAACGGAGCGCCAAGCCGTGTGTCTGAGCAGCGCTCCACATGCCGCACGGCTCAGGCGTTGTTAACTGTCCGTCTGAGACTCCACTCGCTGCATTTTAAATCACTCTGGAATCTGTTTTAAGGATTTGTCTAGTGGCTTTTTTTTCATCAGTCACCTTCTAGTTCATGTCTTTATCAAAAATGACAGATGATCATATTTCAGAATTTAGTTTAAAATTTAAATATGTTTTAAACTTGTAATTAAATATATTTTATTACTAATAATAAATCAATGGCAAATGTATTATTATTATTCTGTGACGTGGCTGATTCCAGACATGAGCCAGCAGAAATGTGTATCAAAATTCAACAATTTGAACATGGAGCTGCTTTGAGATCCTCATATCTATGGGACTGAACTATAAAGAGCTTTGAAAATGAAGATTTAAAAAGAAAGTTTTATTAAGAATGAGAATCTAGAAGGATATTAAGATATCTTGAATACTGTTAGAGTTACAGGCATGAAAACTTTGGAAAATGACTATTTATGGCACTCAGACGCATATCTTCTTTGCAGTTGAGATGATAGAAAAACACAAGATACATTTCTAGTTTCACTTTCAACATTTTGTTCTTCAGATATTCTTTTTTTAAAATAAAGAAGTATCAGCTGTATGCAAAGTGACCCACATTTGGTTTTTGACCACTGAAAATGTGTAATTTACCAATTTACTCATGGAGCCGCATTAAGATCTCCATATCTCTGGAACTGAACCATCGAGGGCCTTTAAAATGAAGATGCCAAAAGTAAAGTTCGTTAAGAACCAGAATCTTAAAGGATATTAAGATATCTTTAACGCTTCTTGAGTTACAGGCATGCAAACTTGAGGCAAAAAACCACAAGAAGTGCTTTTTGCCATTTTTGAACTGTCGCCGTTGGCATATAATGAAACAAAGATTGATAAAGTCAACAGATTTTACTAATAGATCTACCAATCTCTGTGTAAAAATAAAATAATGATGCTGCCATCTTTATAAAGTCATTTTTACACTCCTCTAATTTGCTCCAAATCTCAGGTGAAAATAGTCATTTTGACCCTCCTCTACAAAATAATGGATTACTCAGTAAATATACATCTGTGACATTTAATATTTGGGCTTTCATCACTATTTATGTTTGTCTTTCTACAGAAAAAACATATTAACAAAATAAAAAATTCGAGCCGGGAAAGTTTCCGAAATGTGGTTGATTTGACACGGAATGACCCAATTGTTGTAGTAGTAATTGTATAATAACAATAATACCAGTAGCAACATTTTTAGCATTATTATGATTATATTTGTATTTCTGGTCTCTCTGCACAATTTATCAATGCTGGATTGTTCAAAAACAAAAATGTAATTTTGTTGTAAATTATCTCTCAGGTCTCTCTCTGACTAATGGATTAGATCAGATATCAATTAAATCACTTTTGACTGGCTTTTCACTGTTATATTTGGATAATTTACCAATTACTAAACCAATTTAGTTTAAGTGTGGGTCTGCCTGTTTGTCCACATAATGAGGTGATGGGTGTTGGGCTGTAAGGTATGAATATTTTTAGAATATTTTTGTACAAAAATAACACATTTTACAGCTGCCTCTGAGATCAAGACAGATGCAGACGAAAACACGCTGCCTGTGTGGCACAAATCAAAACTCCCCGAGCTGTGGGGAACATGTAGGCAGCTCAGCAGGAGGGTGTCGTCTCAATGCACCGCTTTTTACTCAAGAATCCTCTCGGGCGACGTGTCCTTGTCTGTGTTTTTCTCCTCTTCCTCATCGTGTGCCCCTGCATCTTCAAGTTCAGTGCTAAAAGTGGGACACAGAGGGACCGTTCGGGCTTTGGGATGATTTCATCCTGCAAATATGCCACGGGGACAAAGGCACGTTCAGCCGCGGTGATAACAAGTGTGCCATCTTTAGATATACAACACCCCCTCCCCTGCTGCACCCTTTCACTGCCCTCAAACCCTCCAGCTCCGGGCCTTTCACTGCATCACATGAAAAGAGGCCCTGAACAGAGTTGTTTTGTGTGTATGTGACCCTGTTTAATGGGATGCATGGAAATGTGAGCCATTCTACTGTGTCTGAAACAGATTGGTGGTGTAAAAGCACCTGTATATTCCTCCTGCATCCAGTTTCTCATTTTCTGAATCAGCAAATTAGCAAGAGTTTTCTTTCAGGAAACAACATTAAAGCAGGAAAACCTGTTCTAGTAGAGCCCAAAAAACAAGACTTTGAAACGGGGACCTCTTTAATAGTTATAGTTTTAGTTACCGATAATAGTCAAGTCAAAAAATGTATTTATATAGCGCTTTTTACAATTGGTAATTGTTTCAAAGCAGCTTTACATATTAGAAGCACAGAAAAAAGATAAGTGGTTAAAAATAAGCTGTACAAGCAAGCGTGGTAATATGTAACATATACAAGATGGTGCTACATTAAGCCAATGTCGGCTGACTCCCAGGGGTGGAAAAAACCCCCTAGGAGAAAAACCCAGTGTGGTAACACTGGGAAAAAAGTCCTAGGAGGGAAAAAACCCCTTGGAAGATATATATAATATATGTAAATGGATATGGAGATCAAAATCTGAATTATACAGTTTTATTATAGGGATTAAAAGTAGATTATATATATAAATATATGTAAGCGGATACGGAGATTAAAAAAATAATAATAATAATAAACCTTGTCTAAAGTCTGGCTACCATGAAATATTCTAACTACTAACAAACATTTGTTTTCTCTCCCTCTCAGAGGCAAGTTTGCTGTGGTGAGGAAGTGTGTGGAGAAAAGCACGGGTAAAGAGTTTGCAGCAAAGTACATGAGGAAGAGGAGGAAGGGTCAAGACTGCAGGACCGAGATCATTCATGAGATCGCCGTACTGGAGCTGGCAGCGGCCTGTCCACGCGTCGTCAATGTCCACGAAGTCTACGAGATGGCCAGTGAGATGGTACTCGTTCTGGAATAGTGAGTGTCACACATTCAGTCTTCGTTTAAAACATCACACTGATTGATTTTCCTCCTTATAACTAAGGCTGCGTTGAAAATATAGAGTACGCAATTTTAATCAATCTGCATCTTCGAGTTTTACATACAGCAAATTTATTATTCTTAAATATCTTGTGCACTTGTGCATATTCAAACAAGATGTTTAAAACATAAGAATCTCATTAAGTCACTACATTATAGTGATTTTGCAAGCTTAAGTGCTGTAACTTAATCAGTAAAACAGCCAGTGTCACGACACGCTGTTAAATATTGAGGTGAAATCCCATCCTGTCCAATTAAGGAAGTGCAGAGCGACTGCAGACCTGAGGATCAGTGGTGGTAAATGAGCAGTAGATTGAAATAAGAGATGGACCTGAGTACATGGAGAGAAAACAAGAGCGAGTGAAAAGCAAAGAGAACTAATCCACCTATAAACCCCTGAAGCGTTACTGAGCATGCCTCAGTGAGCAGTCGCTATTCCAGCAACGTTCAACACACACACACACACACACACACACTGCTCTTTCATTGTGGTAATGTATGCATGTGCACTGGCATATTGGGTTTCCCTTGCAGCCAAATGCTGACATTGACATTGAACTTTGGGCTACGGGACGAAGCATTTCCGGCCCTACTGGTGCTCATCATCTTTACTGTACAGCTGCTGTCGTCCTTCACCCACTTTATTGTTCTCTGGGGGAATTCACTCAATATCTGTTTGTGTGCTCCAATTCAGCCAGTATTTTCATCCTGTTGGTGGTCATATGAAGCAAATTTGATCTTCTAGAAAGGTCACATTGATAGTTTATTTCATTTGGCATGAAGTGGGTCACACATTTCTGGCTTCCACTCAACCACATCCTCTCTTCAGCCCTGAACGACCCAGACAATGAGCACAGATGGGATTTAACTTTGTCTCTTTGGACATTTTGTTTTGATCTGGAGTTTGACGGATTCATTGATTTAATAAAATTTGGACTCTATTTCATTATGGCTCTCTTTCAAAAGATCAAGCCACGACTCGTCATTCTTGGGGTTTATTGTGAATTGAATCCCTACAATATGTCAAAGCGCTTGCACTTTGGCATCGGAGTATAATGCAAATCCTCCGACATAAAGCGAGTGGCTGATCAGCAGTGACCGTGTTGGTTTGTTGCTGTGCAGCTGCTTCTGTCCTGGTTGACCCGGTTCCCAGTGTCCGGCGTGAATGGACTGACCCTTGCAGTGGGGAGAGGGGTCAGCGCAGGAATGTTAATCTGCCCCTCCAAACACACAGAGTCCATAGAGTCTTCCCAACCATGGAAACAGACGAGACTCCTCCATTTACGAAGAAGCGTGTTAGGACTGCACGATAATGGTTAAACTGATAGTTTGCTCAGAAATCATAGTCACAATTGTCATTTCAGACTTAAAATGTCCTGATAATTTACTCTCCTCCATGTCATCCAAGATGTTCATGTCTTTCTTTCTTCATTCGAAAAGAAATGAAGGTTTTTGAGGAAAACATTCCAGGATTTTTCTCCATATAGTGGACTTCACTGGGGTTCAACGGGTTGAAGGTCCAAATGTCAGTTTCAGTGCAGCTTCAAAGAGCTCTACATGATCCCAGACGAGGAATAAGAGTCTTATCTAGAGAAACCATCTTTTCTAAAAAAATAAAATTAGATACTTTTGACGTGATGTAGGTGGAAGTACCGATCCAGTGTTTACAAAGCGAACGTGCAAAGACTAAGTCAAACGGCCTTTACAAAAAAAGGTAAAACAACGATGTCGGACAATTTTGAAGTTGGAGGAGAAAATGAGATTTTTTTCACCCTACCGCGGTGCCTACGTCACATGACTTTTCCAACGTGTTTACGTCATGTTTGGAGCATCACAGAGCAGTGCAAGATGAGCATTTGTGTTTAAAAAGTGTATAATGTTTGTTTTTTTAGAAAATGTCTGATGGTTTCTCTAGATAAGACTCTTATTCCTCGTCTGGGATCATGTAGAGCTCTTTGAAGCTGCACTGAAACTGACATTTGGGACTTCAACCCGTTGAACCCCAGTGAAGTCCACTTTATGGAGAAAAATCCTGGAATGTTTTCCTCAAAAACCTTCATTTCTTTTCCACTGAAGAGAGAAAGACAAACATCTTGGATGACATGGAGGTGAGTAAATGATCAGGAAATTATTAATTATGAAGTGAGCTAATCTTTTAATCAGAATTATTGCACCCAAGCACAAATCAAGAGAACGTCAACTTGCATGTATTATATTTATCATATAAATTAACACTTTACGTTGAAAACGTTACAAGAAGCAGCTTCTCCCAAAAGCTAAACCAGTGAATTTCCTAATATTTACTCCAACAATTCCAAATGATGTAAATGTTTTCCATTAATTCTTTTAAGTATTAAAGCAAACACACACCTTTTGGAGGTGCAGGACTTTATAAAGAAAGTTTATAACTGCACACTCATCATCTGCGCTTTTTCCGCAGTGTAGGGAGATTGAGTAAAACACTGGGCAGAAGATGTATTTTAGAGAAAAACTCTGATTTGGGGGTTTAAACTTTTGCTTGAAAGCTTGTTGAGGCTTGGTAGCAATGCAAGGTAGTGGAAATGTCAAAGGGCAAATATCGCAGACGGTTTTGCTTAATTAATCGAGAGAAGCAGAAGAGCTGATGATTTTGCAGCATGCGTGACCTTATTGACGGGTTCATTGGTAGACACCAATTCCATTTTCTCCCATGACTCCCTGCAGAACAATATCCCCGGCTCTGCTACATCGATAGGCTCGGCTCGCACGAGGAGGAGCTCTCTGCGCTCAAAGCGAGGTCATTTCCTCTCACCCACCAGTGAATGGCATGTGCTCCGCTGGATTGAGTTCAAATCTCTCATCATCTGCCCACACGGCCGTCCTTCACGAGCAGCTGTCTCCAAACATGCAAGCCATAGCCTGAAAGAAAGAGAAAGGGAATTTCCACATGCATTTGACAAAAGCATTGTTAAAAATCACTTTTGCCAACATTGCTCAGAATTTGTTGCATATTTGGCTACTTTACAGTGTTCATGTTATTTAGAAAGCAAGACAGATGTTATTAGTGTCACTTGCGAAGGTGGTGCTTGCCATTTCCATTGCACACATTTCCAAAATCCAAAGTACACTTCAGTTTTGATGCAAACGCATAGTCTTTTTAAAGTATACTCAATTTGGTAGAATGCACAAACACAGGCGCTCGACAGATGCAATGAAAAATTTTCATGCTTGTCCAATGTCTGTTTCTCTTTCCAGAAGTTACGACTGATGAAAATGTTTTTGTGCTTGTTTAAACTAGAGTTGCGTGTTCACCACCTCCACACAAGCGAGCGTCAACACTGGATTGTCTCCAGTAGTTTGTTATTCTGTCTCATCAATTTCTTTTATTTTCGACATTGAAAAATGGGTCAGCCAGTGTTGCCACCTCTCAGACAGACTAATTAGTGCAAACACATTCAAGGCACATACGCGAGCTGAGAATATAAAGTATGCGCGGGTAGAAAAATCTTGCTGCACGTGTTTGCTGATGATGATGAAAAGTGCACTGGTGCTCGTGGTGTCACATGCTCTATCTTTTTGGTATTGTTACAACCCTAGCAAATTTCAGAAGTCGATACGAACTCATCCTACTAACAGCACGGCTCAATACAATTTGTGATGCACGCTAGGTCACACACACTGCAAAGCCTAAATCTGCAGTATATTAGTCAAATGGCTTCCAAATATATAAATAACTGGAGCAGTTGGTGCATGTAGAGCGAGCATAACTGTGTCAAATTGGCAGGTCGACTGCAACCACACACATTTGTCTGCCTTTGATTGGTTGTATGGAGAAGCAGCCTAAGAGTCCAGCCAATGCAAATTACAAGGTGGGGGTGCCAGGATTGGAAAGATCATATTTTAAAACTGCGCTGAGTTTTAATCAAGCAATTCAACCATTGATGAAATCTAATAACTTTGTGCAGCTAACCACAGCCCTCTTTTAGACGACAGTTGTCAGTGAGCATCCTGATTGCCTTCATATGGGGCAGTAAATCTGCTTTGACCGCATCTTGCCAAGACCCCGGGGGGTTGGAGGGGCCATTAGGCAGATAATAGATTACAACAGCAGATTAGCATTCTAAGACATGGCCAAGAAGCTGCTGGTCAAGCAAATGCTCAACTTTGACCCCAATAACCAGGATAAGCAATTTTTCCAGATGAATCCACCTGAGGCATATAAACCTGTCCGAATAGGCCACTTTAGGTCAACTTGAGTGAGGCTAAATGGATACAAATTTTTAGTAAACCAGTCAGACTTGGTCTACAAAACTGTTTGTATTAACAAGCTTGTGTTGTAGAGAGAGTCTGTTGTGTTGCCTTGGAAAGATTATATACTTGGTTCCTGCATTAGTATTTAGTCTCTCTTAAATTGTTCCTTAATTGCAACCGTGCTTCCCTCGTCTTAAACCTCCAATCTCATTCTTGAGCTCATATTAGGGGAAAAGGCCCTGATATATAACTGTGTTTACCAGCTGGAGCAAACATTGAAAGTTTGCTTTCAAACTTCATTTTAGCCTGATTTTGTTTGAAATTACGTCACACCAATTTTGCTGGAAGTATAAGATTGCACGACATGATACGAAAAGCCGCAAAAGTAGCTTATCTGAGTAAAGTGTCTTAAATTAGCCCCATTTTTTTTCCTATCAGCACTCTCCTCCATGATAATAGTGCTCTTTCAATCATGGGGAAGTAGAGCGTAATGCATTTCCCTCTTTCATGAAGACGTGAAATCCAGAAAGAGCCAGTTGTAATCAACAGATTTTTCCTTTCTTTCCATCTTCCCTCGGGTGAGGGATATTTCGGGGCACTGGGACAGTTTAAAGGAGGGGATGTGGGTTTGGAAGGGGGTCTGGCTGGAATGATAGAGGGCTTATTCATGCTTTGCGGTGTCCGGCCGGCTGTTTGGGGCGAGTCGGGGGGGCTCCCGGGTGCTTGATCAGGCTCGGCTCAAGAACGTGGCCTCATTGCGCCGGAGCTCCAGCTGGGAGTTCATTATGTCAGTGCTCTCAGCACCAGCACGTGAGCAGCCGGACCGTGGCCGGCAGCCCAGAGAGAGAGAGATGGAGCGAGCTAAGAGGGAGGGTCGGATCACTGCTCTATGGATTTAATCTCCAGAGCGAGGGTTGGGAAAACCCTGCCTACAGTGCTGGTTTAAGCAATCACTCATTTGCCAATGAATGCATGTCAGCCCTGCGGTGTTACAGTAAGTGACCGCTCACTGCACCTGCTACAACACATCTGAGTTTTGACATCCATTTTGGATGCTTGCTTTTTCCCCAAGGAGCACAAGTGATCCTAATTTAAAAAATTTAGGAGCGCATAAATTTATTGTGCGTAATGAAAATGTATAAAATAATGTGGGATACAAGGAGACACAAGCAAATTATTTACTATTGATTTTAAAAAAATCACTAGGTTTTTAAATATTTTTGCTACATATTGTATTTATTTAATAGTTATGTATTATTATAAATGTTGCCAGTTTTTGTAACCTTAATGCCAACAATAACCAGAAAAACAAATTGTGTAAAATGTGGGTGTAACAATGTTCAAGTTCAGGGAAGGAGGCAGGAACAGGCGAACAGTAAACACAAATTTAATCTAAAAAAAATAAAATAAAAAAACGTATGAACTAAAACAAAACGGCAACATAAAGTCCAGGCCTGGTTCTCGCTCATCACTCCTCCTTTTATCCTTCCGGAGCTCCTCCGTCGGACTCAAGTACGGCGTTATTAACACTCGCACTACCAGCATCACTCCGTTCCCACGGCTCTCGGCCTCACCCTGCTTGCCACAGCGGGTCTTTTAATTAGTGCGTAGCGCTGCAACCCTATTGTAATTGTTGAAACTTTGAGGGCTGGTAGTAATCACACCGTCTACAACATCACCAAGACCCTGCCCCGATCAGCCTGATGGGGGCGCTACAGCGGTCAAAAGTACAAAATGGCTCATAACTCCGAAACTGTCAGGCGTAGGCTTGAGTGTCTCATATCGTTGGCTCATGACAGACAAAATGCATGCCTCAGATTTGCCGGGCGAAATTTACTTAACTTTTGCGAACTAGTCTTAGGTTTTTGGCCTGATCAGAACCAAACCATTTCAGCGAGACTCTCTGGAGTCTGATTGTCAATAATTGTCCAAAAAAGTCCCTAAGGGCCTCCAAAACGTTCGAAGCCACTTTTACTAAAATCGCTATAACTCGTGAATGGAATGAGATATTTTCACCAAACTTGCACCAAACTTGCACCAAATTTGTACACCTGTGTAAGAGCTCATTCTGCGGTCGCGTGAAAAACGACACGGCGACCGGCCACTTGGTAGTGCTATCACAGGAAAAAAACTACTTCACCATTAGTCCGATTGACTTGAAAACTGGCATGTAGTGTCTTCGTCTGAGGTCCCATGATTGTCTATGAGGACATTGATATATCTCAAAAACATGTCCGCCATCAGCCACTGAAATTTGAGCAGCTATCAGACAAGGTTAATGGAGGCCGATCGCAATGAAACTCACTGGGCCGGTTTGACTCACGGCACTAGAGGCCTGTGAGAAATTCGAAAGAAATCGGCCACCAGGTGAGTAAAGGATTGTGTATCTTGCAATTTTTTGCACATGCCCACAACATTTATACCACATGGTAGAACTCCTCATTCTGGGCAACTTTGCCTCTGGGACTGCCGCTGTCCATCGAATCGTTCGTTAAATATTGGACCAACTTTGGTGAACTAGTCCTAGGTTTTTGGCTCAACATCGATAACTGTTAAAAAGCTTTATAAACCACATATCTCCTATGGTAAATTGCCTGTATTTGCTTTAAATGGTCTTTTCCATCTATGATCGAGAAGGTTACAGCCTTGCTATATAAAAACAATACCTTTTTACGCATGTGCTTAAAGACCTAAAACATTTGAACCCCGATAATTGCTGCTCGCAGCTATGTTTTTGAAATGTCTTTAATACTACCAGCTTCTCATTCAAACATGAGGGAGATAAAATATGTACTCTAAAACCATCTAAAATAGTACAAAGACTGTAAAGTAAACATTTTCATAATAATCAATCATAAGAAATCTGTTGGCATTAACATGCAGTATTCATTGATTGTGAACTGCTCTGAAACCGTGAGCCTGTAGAACAAGCACTTACATCATCCCTTTTTGAAGTTTAATGAAGTTTAATCACATTAAGCCATAACAAAGACTTTTATGTTATTTACGATCATTATGATACTGCAGGGACCTTATTTGCACTCATACTCCTAAACGCTTTACATTTCACACATATCGATTTTTTTGTCATAAATGTGAGTGAAATGCTTGTGCCGCCGAGCCCTGGATGGGTCGCAAATATATATTTGAAGAACGAAGCCAACAAGTCTCGGCTGGCTGTATTGGCCAGTGGAATAGACAGAACAATGACAATGGCAAACCTTCACTCTTGTATGTGTGGTGTGGAAATGAGCAGAAAGTCAAAGACGAATTGATTCTCTGTCATTCCACTGCCATTGATTCATGAACATGTAGCTTTACAGATGCTGTATCATCTCATCTAACCTGAAAAGTCTGTAGGTTTTACTGCACTAGAGCTCAGTTTGTTTGGTTAGTGTTGCAGACAGACACACATGAGTGCTGATTTTTGGTTTTAAAAGTAAAGGACGAAAACATGACTATAAAACTAACCCTAACCAGTGTTAAGCAGCTGCATTCACTCTAATAAAGCACGCTTACTGTGATTCTGAATCATTAATACAGTGTGAAAAGAGCCTTAAATCTGATTAGGGTGAGTTTTGGTTTCCCACGACTGATGTAAGGAACAATCCAATGATCAGCTGGAGAACTGCATCAATTCCAATATGAATTATATAAACTGCATTTCTACAGTGTTTCTGTAGATGTAGTTTAATGAAATCTGAAGTCGTTTTAGTGTCATACTATTTTTTACATTATTACAGTGTTAATATTTTAATTTATCTTTAATGTATTAGTATTTTAGTATCATGTTAAACTAAATGAAAATGAGAAATGCTGAAAAAAGCTTGTTTTTATATTTCATTTCTGTTAATGTAACAGTAACCTTTTTTTAATAGTTTTGGTTAACTATAATAACCCTGTATTACACAGACCGTTGTAAAAGTTCTCACACAGCACACGCTGAAGATGATGGTAGTCAAGTGTACAATACGCTGTTTATATTTGTTGTTCTCACACACTTCAGCTGTTTCCTCCTACACAGTGGGAAATTGCAGCGACTGCTGCGCCCACCATGTGATAATCTGAGCCCAAATGGAGACTGATGCCTTGCCAGAAAGAATGTAGTGGGTGCAGTAGAGTACTGAGAGCTGTGTGGGGAAAACCCAGCGGCGGGTCACACCCAGGAGCTGCAAACAGCTGGACTAGTTCTGTTCTGGTCCTTTCCCCTCTGTGGGATTGAAAGTATTATTTTTGACCAAATGTGTGTCTGCGCTGATCTTACTGATGATGCTCTTGCTGTCATTTGCATCCATATTTTTTATTTATTTATTATTATTTAAAGTGGTTAAAGTAGTATTAATAACTAATAATATTAATATTATACAAACTGTGAATTTGGGTCAGTGACGTGACGGATCATCCAAAGGCCTCAATAATAATAAAAAACAAAGATATGACATCCAAAGTATGTAAGGTAGTACAACTAGATCTCTTTTATTGAATTTAATTTTGCTACATTTAAATATATTTTAAAGATTTTGAAGTGTCAAAAGATCATTTGGTTTAACCGTCCAAAGGCCAATACAGCCATTTAATTTGTGATTAAAATATCTTAAAATGTAATAAATGTATATATTTTTTATTCTGGCATGATTTTACAACATCATATATCAACATGGTGCAAAATGGTGTTAAAATTATGTGTAGAAGTCGTTGCTTTGTTATGAGAAAGAATGTCCGGAAAAATGAATTTCATTGATGTCATTCGGAGTAACCAATATAAAGGGACCATTTTGGATCAAGTCATGTGATCAATATCATGTGACATAATTCAGACACCTGCAAAGGACCACATGGTCGTGAAGCAAAGTAACTAACTCTCTCTTAACTATTTGAAAAATTCATGTTTTCTTTTGATCATACGCATGTCCCGAAACATCAGGTCATTCGGTGCAACCGCTATAAAACATGTAAAATGTTGTAATATTTTAAAAACTTGTACTAAATATAAAATGTTTGATTGTCTTTTGCGAGATGTCAGCCTGTTAGCATTGTTTGAAAATATCGTCATTTAGTAAATCCAAAATTTTGGTTAAACCGAATGACTTTTTTTGGTGACAAATTTTGTCCATCTTGTAAAAAATGACAAAAGCAGATTTAATTGATTTATAAAAACCACATAATCTCATTGTTAACACTTAATAAAACTTCAAAATGAATTATCTCTTTTATGTTGTTTACACTTTTAAAAACCGTATTCGTCAATGATCCAGATATCGTAATATAAATTATTTAAATAATAATAAAGGCTGTTGTGGTTAATACAAATTTAAATAATGTTTTATCATTATTATTTGTTATAATAATAGTAGTAGTAGTAGTAATATTAATAATGTCCAAATGGTGTATTTATGGTAATATAATATTGTATTATTGTTATAAATATTTACTAATACTTTAATAACAATATTAATAAAATATAATAAATAATAAATGTTATATTATAATTATTATTAGTAATAATAATGTGCAAGAAAGAATATGGTAATACAATGTAAAATTTTGTTATTACTAATTTAAATAACTTATAATTAGTAGTAGTAATAATAATGTGTAAATGGTTTATATGGTAATATAATACAATATTTTATTATTTTTGTTATTGTTTAATATCAATTTATATTTTAACCTTTTAATACTTTTGTGTAAACAATTTGTGCAGATTGTACAGCTTATGTTTGGCCATATCCAATTAATTGAGGTAATCATGGACAGATTAATGGATTGTCAAATGGACTTTAAACAAACCTCAACTACTGAGTGATATCACATGACCTCGTCACACCTGATCACCGTTGATTTTCCAGCAGTGTTCACTGTTAAACCCTTCTTTCTTTTAACTGCGTCTTCCATCAGATGGGCCTTTCATGGAATCCTAATGAATTACTCCGACCTCAGAGTGCTTTTGTGATCCGACAGTGAAAAGCTTCTGGAAATAGAGGTTCACCCCTCTGTTTGATCTCTAATGGGAACTGCATCCCAAAAGAACAGGCTTCACATTTAAAAGAAAACACTGAGGCCTCAGAGGAAGTGTGTGTGTTAGTGTGCGTTAGTGTGCGCTATAACCCCTACAATGCATTAGTGATGTGATCGTCCAGACGTACCCTCATCCGACCCAAAAAACATGACCTAGTTATCAGCTGGCTCTAGATTTCAGGGTTTTTCCTCCATGCATTTCTCTTCAGACTGTACGGGCAGCGTTTGGCACCGCTGGATGTTAATTACGGCTCTGCACAGAGGAGCCTTTGGCTTGCGTGTCTCTAGAGGGCGAGAGACAGAAGAGCCTCTGAAAGACTGCAGGAGAATGTTTTACAGCTGCGCGGGTGTGAATGACTTTCCCCTGCCAGACCGTCTCGCTCAGGTTATGATGGGTCATAAGAGCCTCATAAACACTGAACATGGCTTTACATTTCACAGAATAGGGTTGGGTTTGTGTGTGTGAATATAAACGTATATTCTGTATGGCCTGTTTATAGCAGTGCTGTTATAGTACTAACATTACTAAAACTGACATGAACATAAATTAAAGATAAATATATAAACAAGTGAAAAACTAAAAAATGGGGAAAAAACATAAAACTACTAAAATTAAAATGGAAAAATAAAAATACAAGCTGAATATATAAATATATGAACTGTTTATAGCAATGGGTTGGTCATTTGGCCACAATTTTACTTCATTCTCTGAGTCCAAAATGTATTTTTCAGCCCAACAGCAATTTTTAGAGCATTATTATTTTAAATGCTATCCTTTAAAGAGTTGCCTAAGTAATTGAGGCATCTCAACATGTAAAAGCCAAAATAATAATAATAATACAAATTTTAAAAAAGTAAGTAGATGCACCGATCAACCAGCCAGAGACAGGAATCGGCCTATTTTCACTCATGGACTGTTCTCATGTCTTTCCGAGCCGGTCCATGTTGTCGCCAGCAGAGCGGCCAATAACGTCACAGACACGCTCACACTCATGTAATGTAAACATGTTGTTGGATTAAGTTCTTCACTGTGAGTGAAGACGACACAATTCTAATTTTGAATACTATTTAGGACGGGACACAGAAACAAAGATCGCAATTCATAATATTTGTAAGGCCAAAGTAAACCGTTGGGGGAACCACCACGAAAGCACTCGGAACAACAAACCTAAATAGACATTAGCGTTGTCAAAAATATAAATATTTCTATACATATCGATACTGAAATATCTGAAAGGGTCCAATACTCCTTTTCTGCGGTATATATTCTCTCTCTCTCTTCTCTCCGACGGTGAAGTGACACACACCCGCCTTCTCTCACTCACTCATTCGCTCCAGTTCAATAGTGATGGTATTGCACATCATTTTACTCATTCCTGCATGTTTCACGCTCACACCAAAAGTGCGCTCACTGATCTATGTAGGTGTCGCTCACATAAAGCTGCCTCTCAAACAGGTTGTGTCTCAAGTACCAAAATGAGTGGCTTATACTGTGTTAAAACAATGCTTATATCTCCTAAAACTGGCATTTAGGAGATATAAGCATTCAAAACTTAGTCTCTCACTTCTGCTAAAATGGATGTCGGGTTTTCATGACATCACCGTGCACTCCAGCTTCTCATCAGATCTTCTGTCCAATCAGATGCTCTCTAGAAGTCCCGCCCACTCCTACACTATAAATAGATGCTGAAGCTGCGGCTGAAATCGGTCATTTGTTAACACATTTACTAGTTTCTACATGTTGAATGGCACATAGTGCACTTTATAGGGGATAGGGAACGATTCAGTCAGTGTAAATATGCTGGTTTCAGTCTGCTCCGGTTCAGAGACGTGAGAGCGGATCATACGCGCGAGTCGGCACAGACCACAAAGCGTTCGGACACATTTGAATTCTACAAACAATGCTATATTTTAAAGCAATATGGAGGAGAAACGGTTAGAGATTATGAGGAAAATGGGGTTTTACAAGCTGAACGGCTCAGGGGTGCGTTTGTTAGTCAACTCTGGTCGAAAGTCACTTTGAACTCTGTTGGTAACGACGGAACTTGCGACCATAGTTCGCTTTGGGAAACGCACCCCTGGCCGAGCTGTGATCTAGGCGAAACGCTATTTGAGAAAAAAGGGAGGAGCTTCTAGATATATCCTGCCCTGTCTTCCTATTTCATTGGAAATTACATCAACACAGTGAATAAAGCTGCGTGTTCCAACCTTTAAATAGTTGAGAAAGAGAACGCATGTTGTGTAACAGTGTATTGGATCCGTGCATAAACTCTTAAAGTGACAGCAGCCTAATATTCCCTCTGCTGTCTGTCATGTTCATCAAAGATCAAAAGACAGAAGAAAACCACTTTCTCCTCTCGACTGAATACGTTTAATTGTAAGCATTAATCTGTAATATTTACCATGAAGACTATCCAGTTATTTTATGTTTGATTACTTTAGTATTTCTTACTGACCCACCTGAAAAACTTAAAGCATGTTTATTTCATATCTTTTTTTTATTCTATTACATTTATTTGTGCTGCAATTTATTTGTTCTTATTTTATTACTGACTTTTTACTTCTTTTTTTTATGAAAATAAAATTTTGCATTAAAGAAAAGTAGATTTTCGTTTGTATATGATGTCAATTATAGTTCTTAGAAAGAAAATCAGTATCAGCAGGTCGCACAAAAAAATCAGAATCAGCCAAAACAAATTGCAATCGGTGCATCTCTTCTAGATTGGTGGGTTTACAGTTAATGTTAGGTGCTTCTACACCATCATTATTCATGTCAGCTCTGATTTTACGGATAAGTTATGGGTTAGGTGTAGGGATAGGGTTACGACTATGTTTTTGGATGTTGGTCCAGGAACACGTCTCACCTGGCAAAAACAGTGACTGTGTGTGTGTGTGTCTGTGTGTGTGTCCAGATATATATCCACGCTTTCAGCTCCATTCAGTCCTCTTACTCTCAGCTGAATCTCAGATCCCACAGAATGAGATTACAGGAGGAATCACGCACACAGGCTTGTCGCTTGGACTCTTGAGGACGAACTGTAGTCCGTTATCTAATCCCACACAAACTGCCCAGAGTGGTCAAACGTCACCGCTAGTGTCCCGGTTATCTTTACGCCCTTTCAGAAAACATGCGTGTTAAATGACATGGTCCAGTTAAGCCTGATGATTTAAGCATACTATTACTATTGAGATTTGTGCTTTATTTTCTTATTGTGTCCTTGAAAGCATCCTCACATAAACTCTCAGCTCGTCCGCAGCACATGCCGCTCTGGGCCTGAGGCGGCTGTCTTTCTGTCTGTGTCTAATCGAATTCATCACGCTGTCTGATCCGGAATGCAGGAAATTGGGAATCGTCTGCCAGCATGTGAAAGGGTGCGTGCTGAGGACATGTGTCTGCGTTATTAGCAGCACCGTTACCTGCGCTGACACGCAATCAAGCTTACCGCTCTTGGATTAAGGGTTTTCCTGTTTAAAACACTTCAGTATTTGAGCAGCAGCAGGGTCAGATATGGATTATATTTTAGATTTGGATATTGCTCAGACGCTCTGTTCATCCAAATAACAAGCTCATCATGCTCTAGTGTTTATTTTGGTTGCAGGCATGTCCCGAACGCAAGAGAGAGCGCTCATTGTTCTAAATGTGCTGTAGTTAAAATCACATGGTTGTACAAACATTTTTAGAAATGTCATTTGGTCAGCTCTTTGCCTTGTTGTTTCAGGGGTGAAGCAGCTCCTCTGGGTTTAAAATATCCCGTTGAAAGACGGACACACACACACACACACACACACAGAGGTCTGGAACATGATGATTACTTCTGATCTCCCTTTTGCTGCCAATTTAATATAAACTAAACATAATACTGAGAACTGAAAAACAGGTGGTGCATGAGGGAAAATCTGCAGGAGTGTTTTTATTTTTATTGCTATTTTTTTTAAGAAGGATGCACTGAAGTTTAATTTACTTTTTAATTTACCCTCATTTTGATTTCTTCTGCAGAACCTATATATATATATATTTATTATTGAATATTTCTCCATGCAACAGTTAATGGTGATGACCGCTTTAGCTCCAAAAATAAAAAAATCATAAAAGTAAAATAGAAGTCTCTTCTGCTCACCAAGACTGCATTTATTTGATCAAAAATACAGTAAAAACAGTGAAATATTATTCCAATGTAAATCAACTGTTTTCTATGTGAATATATAGTAAAGTGTAATTTATTCCTGTGATTTTCAGCATCATTACTCCAGTCTTCAGTGTCACATGATCCTTCAGAAATCATTCTAATATGATGATTTGATGCTCAAGAAACATTTATGATTATTATCAATGTTGAAAACAGTCATATTCATATTTGGAAACCATCATACATTTTTATTTTTCAGGATTCTTTGATGAATAGAAAGTTCAAAAGAACAGCATTTATTTGAAATAGAATCTTTTATAACATTATAAATGTCTTTACTGTCACTTTTGATCAAGTTAATGCATCCTTGATAAATAAAAGTATTAATTTGACCCCAAAACTCAATGTTTGGAGAGTTGAACATTCAGTAGATCAACAGGTTAATTGGAAAATATCCGATTCAAAAGAACGATTCATGAACTGATTCAGTTATTGAGTTCAGTTCACTGAATCATTGATTTGGCTCGAATCATCAGAGATTCTTCAAAAACTCTCCTTTTGTGTTCTACAAAAAGTAAATAGTGACATTTTGAGTGACCCGTTGCTGTAACATTTGCATGTTAATGAGTGTTTATTATTCTGTGTGTTCAGTGCCGCCGGAGGGGAGATCTTTAACCAGTGTGTGGCCGAGAGAGACGAGGCCTTTAAAGAGGAAGACGTGAAGAGACTGATGAGGCAGATTCTAGAAGGAGTGGCCTTTCTTCACAGGAGCAGCGTGGTGCATCTGGACCTCAAAGTGAGTTAAGATGAAGTCCAATCAGACTTATTTAAAGGTGTCAGGGTTGTGTTTGACATTTTTGTGGGCTAAATACATTTGCTTTATTCACCAGAGTGTAATTATACCAGAGTTTCACGTATATAATTATACCAGCATTATACCGGTTTACTGTCTGACAGTTTTACTTTAGGAGTGTTTCTCTTTCAGCCTCAGAATATCCTCCTCACCAGTGAATCTCCTCTCGGGGACATAAAGGTTGTGGATTTCGGCCTGTCGAGGTTGGTGAGCAGCAGCCATGAGATCAGGGAAATTATGGGAACACCAGAGTATGTAGGTAGGCATCAATCCAATTTTTTTAATCGATCCTATCCCAAGCTTTATTTTTAAGAGTGTTTGGACTGAATGTAATTGATTTCTTTTATCATTACAGCACCAGAAGTCCTGAATTATGAGCCAATAAGCACAGCAACTGACATGTGGTGAGTTGTTTTCCCACATTACCGTGATGTTTCACGTGACGTCCTGATCACACAATAGACACTCTTTGTTGTTTTACCATCAGTTTTATTATGGTTATGATCAATCCTCAAGTGCAATTATTAGACTTCCTCTAAACAAACAGTGTATTCTCTAGTGAAAGGGCTCTCGCTCCATCGCTGGTTCAGTGCTGGCTGTTTCCCTCAGCTGTTTGGCTTCAGGATATATTATGCAAAAACATTTGTAGCCTAAAGTGTTTTATCAACAATAGTGCTTTGAGAAGAGTCTATATTTGTTTACTAAATGTGATGATGTTGTTGAGGAAGCGGCATCATTCAGTGCGTGATCCTCTCTCTCTCTGGCAGGAGCATCGGTGTCCTCGCCTACGTGATGCTGACGGGAATCTCACCGTTCCTGGGCGACGATAAGCAGGAGACCTTCCTCAACATCTCTCAGATCAATGTCAGCTACACGGAGGAAGAGCTGGAGCAGCTGGACGGAGCTGCCGTCCACTTCATCAAGTCTCTGCTCATCAAAGAGCCAGAGTAAGACACTTAACTGTTGATATATACACTACTGTAACACTTCTGTTCATCAAGGATGCATTAAACTGATCAAAAGTGACAGTAAAGACATTTATAATGTTACAGAAGATTTCAAATAGAAACTCTTTACATCTGATTGGCCTCTGCTGATCCTGCAGCCAATCAGATTGCTTGCTCTGGTTTATATAAACAATGCTGCACGATCTGCATTTAAAAATTCATAGATTAAGCAAACACATGTACAGAATCATGTTTGATGATTTACACGTTGCGTATGATATAAGGAGTTATTAAACATGGTTTAAGTGACATTAGGTTTTGTCATGAAGGTTTGCGTGTTACCCTGCGGTTTGCTGTTTGTCACATGACCATATTTTTGGATAGGCTGTTTGAACACTGCAAGATATAAATAAATACATGCAGCACATGCTTGCTCAGGTGGTTGCTGGGAGTTATTTTCTCCTCTATTAGTATGCAACGTGATATTGTTTAAGTCACACAAAGTGTGTGTGTTTCTAACTGGGTAAGTTTCAGCCGTTATCAGAAGTCCTGATGTCAGGTGTGTGTGTCTGTGTGTGTGTCTGTGTGTCTGTGTGTCTGTGTGTCTGTGTGTCTGTGTGTCTGTGTGTCTGTGTGTCTGTGTGTCTGTGTGTCTGTGTGTCTGTTAGTGCAGACTGCGTGAGTGTGTGTGAGTGTGTGAGTGTGTGAGTGTGTGAGTGTGTCTGTGTGTGTGTTAGTGCAGACTGCGTGAGTGTGTGTGAGTGTGTGAGTGTGTGAGTGTGTGAGTGTGTGAGTGTGTGAGTGTGTGAGTGTGTGTGTGCAGATCTTTCAGGCTCACAGCAGCGTGTCTCTGTGTTCATACTTCTTCTGCAGCAGATTTAGTCCACCAAATACATTAACATTCCCATATTCAATAATCATGAGTTGTCATGATTGAAATGATGTTATTTTGAACTTTCTATTCATCAAATAATCCTGAAAACTGTTTTCAACATTGATAATAATCATAAATGTTTCTTGAGCATCAAATCATCATATTAGAATGATTTCTGAAGGATCATGTGACACTGAAGACTGGAGTAATGATGCTGAAAATTCAGCTTTGATCACAGGAATAAATTACACTTTACTATATATTCACATAGAAAACAGCTGATTTACACTGGAATAATATTTTACAGTATTTTTGATCAAATAAATGCAGCTTTGATGAGCAGAAGAGACTATTTCAGAAACAAATCTTACCAACCCCAAACTTTTGAAATGCGGATAATATTATTATTATATTTTAATTTTGAAATAACTTTTTTGATATAATATAACTATTTATATTAAATAATATAATTTGATATAAATATAACTTTTTTGATATAATATAACTTTTGAAATGTATAATATATTTACTGATGTTTTCCCTCTAAAATGATGTCATGTCCTGGATGATGTCATTAACCCTTGTGCGTCTTTATGGACATTTTGTCTTTTTCAGTTTGTTTTTTGATCATTTTGCCTGTGTTAATGTCAACTTCATACTCTTTGGCACAAGTGTGTGTCTTTATTGGAATTTTGCGATTTCACCCTCATTTCCTTTAATAAATCTATTTTGCACCAGTAACAGAATAGATCCTCTCAGGACCTTGAGGAGTCATTTAACTATACAATGAAGCAGTCTTTGTTAACAGGCTTTCATTCTGTTGGCAAGGCTTCAAAATTAAACATTCTTTTACAAATTTTTTTACCAAATGGTGCCTTTTTCTCAGGTTTTATTACTCGCTTTATTCCTGTTTTCTGCATATCATAGAGCCAATTTGATCAATTATGCAGCTGTGTGTGTGTGTGTGCGTGTGTGCGTGTGTGTGTGCGTGTGTGTGTGTGTGTGTAATATTTGAGAGAGAAACTCTACTGTACTGCAAATCACAGTTGCAGCCGCCGTGTGTTCCAGTGGAGTTCTGCTGGCATCTAATGGGGAAAGTGTGGTACTGCACCCAAACAAACTCTTACTGAAAGCTCATTTTTTGAGATATCAACCTCAAATTTGGAACTTTAGATTTATGGCTTTGATTTTCTAGCAGTTTTAGAGTTCAACATGTTTCATAAAATATATATTTTACATAAAATAATGTTCGTAAATCATTTTTATAAAACTTTTTTTTGTTTCACTTTTTTTAACTCTTTAAAATGAGACCAAACTGAAGTCTGTGCTCCCGAGATTCATGTTTTCTGACCGTTTCTGTCCTCAGTGGACCTGTGTTTAAACTGACGGGTTAAAGGAGAATGTGAACACTCACTCTGTGTGTTGTGCACAGGAGCCGCGCCAGCGCTGAAGCCTGTCTGAAGCACCAGTGGCTGCAGCAGCGTCAGGACAGCGTCTCTGAGCCCGTCAGCCCCGCCGCCTCCAGCCATGATGAAGAGGAGCAGAGCGCTGAGCTGACGGAGGAGCTCATCGTCATGGCCGCCTACACCCTCGGCCAGTGCCGCCAGTCCTCGGATCAAGAGAGCCTGACCCCGGACCAGAAGGCCATCTCCAAACGCTTCAAGTTCGAGGAGCCCTTCTCCACCCTTCCTGGAGGATTCATCTACTGAAGCTGCTCTTCATCACCTCATCATCTGAAGCCAAACATCTGTTCTGTGTTTGTGCTGCTTTATATTTACATCAAGCCTTGCTGTGATTCTCTCTCGCTCTTTCTGTCTCTGTGTTCTTTCGTGCCATGCTCAGATATTTGATGATAAGGGTTCTTGTGATGTTTGCCATGTTTGTACAAAATTAATGTTGTTTGTTTTTCTGTGATCCACAGGCGAGCAGAATTAAATGTAAATTAATCAAATTTTATTTTAAGAGTATTTCAGTGTCGTGTTTAAAAAGCCATTTTGTATGTTGGGTTCAGGTGAACTTCCACAGCAGTAACTCCATCACACGCGTGTGTCTGTGTTTGACTCATGTTAGAGTTATGACTGTAAATTGTCACTATAAAGAATATTTTAATGGCAACAAATTTCAAAGTGACTGTCTTAATGCTGTAAATAAAAAATGTCTTGATGGCCACTCACTCTCCCTCATCATTATTATTATTATTATTATATCTGACCCAGGGTGGACTAATGTAACCTTTTGGACAATACATACATAATACATATAAATTAATATTGATAATAAATAATGTATATTATGCATTATTTATATTAATTTATAATAAGTATTGTAATAAAAGTCTATTATTATTATTCAATAAATATAGATAATAAAAGTAGTTTATTATTATAGAATTGTTAGCACTATATTATGTATATTTTGTAATAATAGTAGCTTATTAAATATGTATATATCAACAATTATGCTTTTATATAAGATAATTACAGTAAGTCTATTATGATTTTTATTTTTGATGATTATACATTAATATAAATATAGTAATATAGTAGTAATAGT